>SNQN01013019.1:0-14419 GCA_008642245.1 Bassia scoparia
AGAGTTGATTAATAAAAGAGCTTAGGGTAGGAGGACGTAGCCCAGAGTTGGGTGAACCTCGTTAAATACTGTGTGTTCTTTTACTGCTTTAGTTACATTCCGCTGCGTATAGGAACCAGCCCAACTGGTTCCTTATCATAAGATCAAAAGCAAAAAGAAAAATTGGTCACAGTCGATTATACTCAATTCACCCCCCCTCTTGAGTATCTTAGAACCTTCACGACCTATGATCGTTTTAATATGATTAATACAAAGTGGCCATATCATTATTTAGCTTTGATGTGTACTTAATCAAACCCACCTAGTAACAATGTTTATTTGCAATTTAGGTTTTTTAATACGGAAATATCTTTGTCATTTATTATTATGATGATTATATATATTGCATACGAGAGCAAGTAGAGGCCACTAGATGCGAGCAAGTGTTGTTAATGACATCACTTTCACCCTCGTCCCCAAATTCATGCTCTGGTTATTGACCAAAATATGGAGTCTTTTAGCCTTTGAGGCTAGGCTTAAAAAACAAGTTCTGTCAACTCTTGAAAAGAGCAAGGTGGAAACTCTTCACTTAAATCGAGAGTTTCTAAATCCCAAGCAAAACATACTCATACAATGCTTAAAAAACTATTCAATATCTTGCACTCACACTCATAGGCCTCGAGGGTCTCACCTGCGCACCCCAGCTCGTGCCTACAATTTGGCGACTCCGTTGTGGACACGATTCCTTTGGGGCTTACTTTCTTAAAAGATGAATGGATGAAACTCAAAATGTTCTCGCGATATAATTATGATGATAATGAACATGTGTGTTAGGTGACTAACACGTCTTATTAGAGTGTGTTCTACATTCGAGACTAGCTCGGGTGTCCTATCTATATATTGTGGGTTCTGTTTACTAACCTAGAGAATGATATTTAGAGTGGACCTATCCCAACCACGACTCGTGGCCTTGTTATTGACATGTTACACAATGGATGTCCTCCTTGGATCACTACAATTTGTAGTGGTGTGTAGAGGATGATCTACCCTAGTCATGGTACCCTTTGTACCCTTGACGACCAATAGCAGACTTTAGTTATCATGCTAGTGTGACTACATTCCTTTGTGTATATTATGTGTTAAATAAAACCAATATCCCCTAGCTTTGCAAAATTAAAATAAACAATAAAACGAACGTCTTCCCAAATGACAGCACCGAAAGGGTACAGTTGTATAATTTCCCTGGACAACAACACCGAAAATGGGTTCAACATTCAACCTCTTCACAAACAGTAGAACCAAACGGATTAAGCATCAAAATATCAATGGACGCTAGCACCAAAAAGAGGTTTGACATTCAATATCTCCCCAGATGGCAACACCGAAAAGGTTAAGCATTAAATCTCCCTAGATGGCAGCACCGAAAAGGGCTTAGCATTCGACATCTTTCCGAATGGCAGCACTGAAAGGGTAAAGCATCATCATCTTAGAAGGCAACACCAAAAAGGATTAGTAAACACTGGTACAGGTAAAACAAACATTTGTTTTTTAAGTACCGAGTACTTTGATTGGCTTTCGTCTTATGTGATTCACAACTCCATAGTCTTAGCCATAGTGGGGCTTCAGTAGACACCTACATTTGTCCCCCATTGTTATTTTGAACGTTTATTTGTTGAAAAATGATTCTAAAAGATGCTAGTTATTAATTCTTGTTTTTTGGGATACAAATTCAGACATTTTTTCAACAAAAGAAGCTATAAAATTATTTTAAAACACAAAAAACCATCGCGATTATAAATGTCTCAACTCGCTGGGTCAACCGGAACCCGAAGGTTCTGGATCATCAACAAGAAACTCAAAACTCGACCCCACAATGACTAACTTCAAACCCGCTCCAACATAGGTCAACCGACCCGACCCAACCTATTTGACAAGTCTACCTAAGACCAATGATCGTAAATAACCGCGTTGCATGGACACGAAACCTTTAAGTGAATAATTTCAATAATACAAAGCCAAAATTAAACTTTAAAATCTAAGAGTATGTTACATTAAACCCAAAGTATGCTAAAAATATTTTAAGAAATTTTTTCTAATTTCAAGGATTTTCCCTTATTTGTTATGAATTTATTATTTATCATTTTTAATTATTAAATGATTTCTTTAATAGTAATTTTCTAAGTAAAACAATGTAATTTTCTTAAATAGAAATAATTTTTTCAAAAATAAAATAATTTTTTTTTAAATATTTTAAGTAAAAAATTTAATAATAAAAAATAACACAAAGAGCATAATTGTAACTACGCAACAAAAACAAGAAAACTCCGGAATGTTCTAGAATAATCAAAGGTTAAGTTTTAATAATCTGAAAGTATAAGGCTCGGCGAACTTGAAGCAAGGGATTAGAAGTAGAATAGGTGCGCTTAAGAAAAAAAATTTAGCTTTGCATATGCACAAAACCTGCGCTTAAGCTAAAAGCTTTCCTACACTTAAGCGCAGATTTGTGCTTGCCCGCTAAGCCTTTCAATACTTAAGCGCAACCCTTCTTTAGGAAAAAGCGCAATTTCGACGCTACACCGCAGGGTAATGTTGTTTTTACTATAAATGGTGAACTAAAGAGTTGGAGATGCTATTACTCWCCACTTAAAATTCACTCCTCATCTCCCATACTTCGCTTACAAAAAAATCAAAACCAAAAACACACTTCACTTTTAAAGGCAATTCGATTTGAATTATTGGGAAGGCGGTTCGAGAAAGAGTTGTTTGAATGATCTTGCATGYAACAGGTATAATTTATGAGGCCATAACTCTGCAATTGATATAATTTATGAGGCCTTCTAATCTTTATTATTTACTCTGCAATTAAACATTGACAATAAATCATGTGAATAAATTACTAATCATTAATTATGTAAGTAAATAATATATAGTGTTTTATTTATTTATTTTTTATATTTATGTTGTCATTACTAACCTTTTACTTTGTCTTTGATTAAGCAGTTCCTTATAACATGGTGTTTGAAATTTCTAACATTTGTTTTCTTTTGTTATCATTAGAATTTGAAGGCAAGTTTAATATATATATATTTAATTCTTTCTCTTTTTGTATATACTTTTTTTTATCACACTTTAATTTTTTTACTAACAAAAGACCGGAAATTTTGTGCAATCACTTTAAAAAAAATTAAGTTTTGACAACCGGCCTATGATCCTTTTAATACGAATAATTCAAAGTGGCCATATAATTATTTAACTTTGTTGTGTATTTAATCAAACCCACGTTGTAACTATGTTTGTTTGCAATTTAGGTATTTTAATACAGAAATATCTACGCTCTCTATTTTTATGATTATCATATTGCATACAAGACCAAGTAAAACCCACTAGATGCGAGCAAGTGTTGTTAATGACATCACTTTCACCCTTGTCCCCGAATCCATGCTCTGGTTATTGACCTAAATATGGAGTCGTTTAGCCTTTGAGGCTAGGCTTAAAAAAAAAGTTCCGTGAACTCCTAAAAAGAGCACGGTGGCAACTCTTAACATGAATCATGAGATTCTAAACACAAGCAAAGCATACTCACACAATGCTAAAGCAAGAATTCAATATCTTGCACCCAAACTCATAGGCCTCAAGGGTCTTACCCTTGCACCCTAGCCTGGGCCTACAATCATACCTCCACATTGTCCATTTATCTAGTTGACCTATGTCCCTAAACGACATGACAACCGCTACTCCAACATGTTTCTGAACTTGTTTCAAGCTTTTTCAGAAGGAGAAGTCAGAGTAAGTTTTAGTGATTTCCCTAAAAGAGACATTTATTAAAAAAAAGAATCCAAAAAATAAGGAATACAATTACATAACACAATCAACAAAGAAAATAACAAAAAATCAAGTTATGAAAACCACAATTTAGAAAAACAACATGCAACAACTACTAATGTTCGAATATAAAAAAATGGAACAAATAATTGAACTTATGAAGCAAAGACTCGATTATTAGGGAATTTCAACTAAGGAAATCCAAGAAAAGGACGCCTTCAAAGGAAACTTCAAGCACCAAAATGAAATCTCAGTCAAAACATAAAACAAAAAAATTTAGGGTTTATCACTGCAAATTTTTTGATTGGAATGGAAGTTTAAGAGAAATAGAGCAAGAAGTTATGACATTTTGTCATATGCAAGTGATAAGTGCGAAGAATAGTCACATTTAGGTACTTATTTTTTCCTTATTTTGGCCAATTTGTGTGTTTTCGATATCATTTTACTAGCTTTTTGCTAGATTTCCACTTTGTATAGTTTTGTAAKGTTTTGTTGGTTTGCAATTGTTTTTATAGGTTTTTAGGTTAGTTTCTCCTGATGCCTATTGTTGTTCTCTTAATTRTAATGGTTGTGAGTGTTTTCAAGTTGCCATGATATATATTTACATGTCATGTGTTTGTTACAAGTTGTCGTAGTTATATTTGCGAGGGTTGAGCTTTAAAGTGATTGAACTTGTACCCTAACACATTCTTCAAGCCATATCCTAATATGAACTTTAAATTTGCAGGTGATACATTTTTGTGTTGGAAAGTAGACTCCGAGAGCTTTCTAACGGTATATTATAAGATATATTCCGAGCATCGAGTGCGAAGTTATGACTATTCAAAATTAGAGCAGTGGAGTAGGTGAAGTTCCAAGAAAGAACCAAAAAGGCGCGCACGCGCCTAGGGTGGACCACACGCGTCTCCCAGGTCCACCTGCACCCCTCTACTCATTCCAGAACCAAAAAGCCACGCACGCGCCTAGGGTGGACTACACACGCCACCACACGCGCCTCCCAAGTCCTTCCGCGCCCACCGCATGCGCCTGCAGCCTTCTTCCAGATTAAAAAACACGTGTACGCACCTTGAGTGGACCACTCGCGCCACGACCTGTGCCTAGGTGGCAACACGCGCGTCCTCACGCTCCCYCTCATGTGCTTGTACGACATACTCCATTCGTTGACTTTTGGCGTTGTCTGCTCCTTTGATTGGCCTTGCCCTTGACTCTTGAGGTGTAATTGCACATGTGGGAATTAGTACTGGCAATCTTGTAAATATTGTAAGCTTTGTAATTGAGTTGTAAAAATAGGATTTTAGGAGAGAGAAAAACAAGTAATTAGAAGTAAGTAGCAACGAAGTAGTTGTAATTCATTAGTTTTTATTCAATTTTAAGATTTAGCATTAGTTTTTTCCCAAATTCTTTTCATCTTCTTCCTTAGTTCATAGTTTTTAAAAGAGAGAAAGTTACTTGTTCTTGATTTTGTTTTTGCAATTACTCATTAAATTCTCAATCAAATTTAGCAAGTCTTATATGCAATTCATTCAACTTTTCGAGGTAATTCTAATTCTTTATTTATTTTTCAGTTTTGATTTAGTTTTCTTCATGTTTTTGATCAATTTTCGTTTTCTAGCTTTTTGTGGGTCTTCTTTAATACTTTTGTTTTTGATTCCATTTGTTGTTAGATAGAATCTTAGTGTGTTTGTGAGTATTTTCATGCTTGTTGTGTAGATTTTGGTTTAGTTTATTTTGAGCAAGTTATTCAATACACTTTTTTTCTTTGATTTTTGGTGTTTCAATGGCTTCTTTTATGATTCTTTTTGCAATTTTTGTTCATTTCTTGTTTTCAATCATGCTTAGTGAATAGTTCCTGGCTTAGGGATGCTAAGGAGCCCAACTATAATCCTTTAATGCCAAAATGATATAATCACCTCTTTTCAATAATCGTTGTTCCCAAAATTATGGTTTCTCAATCTTACTTGGTTTTGTATTTGTCCACCCAAGGTTTTGAGAGAAAGAGTTTGCCTTGTTCAACCTTTGCAAGGGATTAGAGGGGTTGTTTAGGGTATTGACTTAATCAATTTTTGACTAATTCTTGTGAGAACTTGAAGGGGACTTTGGTTTGAGCATGTTTGGTAGTGTTGGATGACTTGGGAGATGATTCCAATTAATTTGCTAAGCTAAGATGACAATTGCTTTCATATTGAAATGAGACATAACCTTTTGATTGGCATTGAAATCCATTATATAGTTGGGCAAACTAGTATTCCTAAGTTCTTTGTGATAGTTGATTTCAACCCTTTAATTCCTTAGTTTACTCTAGTTGTAGCTATTTCATTTCCAAAACTTGGTTTGCACCCCAAACTTGGTTGAGCTAAACTCAAACATTACTCCTAGACTCTCTTGGGTTACGATCCCGTGCATGCTCACTATACTAGTGTATATGAGATTAGTTGAAAAGAGACAAACTTTTGATGCATGTGAAAGCCTTGAAATCCATTATATAGTTAGGGCCAACTAGTATCCTAAGTTCGTTTGTTTATAGTTTGATTTCAACCGCTTTATCTCTTATTTTACTCTAGTTTAGCTATTTCATTTCCAAAACTTGGTTTGCACCCCAAACTGTTGACAAACTCAAACATTACTGCCTAGACCTCTTGTCGACCCTGCATGCTCCACGTATACTTAGTTTGTACGTTGACGATAGTTGAAAAGAGACATACTTTGATTGGCATTGAAATCCATTATATAGTTGGGCAAAACTAGTATCCTAAGTTCTTTGTTATAGTTGATTTCAACCCTTTAATTCCTTAGTTTACTCTAGTTGTAGCTAATTTCATTTCCAAAACTTGGTTTAGCACCCCAAACTTGGTTTTGACTAAACTCAAACATTACTTAGACTCTCTTGGGTTCGACCCGTGCATGCTCACTATACTCAGTTGTAGTTGAGATTAGTTTAGTTTCTATAAATTTGTATTTTCTTGGTAGGTTTAGTGTTTTCAACGACCACTAAACTCCTTGTAAAAAAACGACCACTAAACTTGCACCATCAATTTGGCGCCGTTGCCAGGGAGGCAACAATTGTTTAAGTTTTTTAAGATTTGGTTTGGTTTATTGCTTTTCATAAAAATCAATAACCCAAAAAAATTTTCCAACTTCACTTGAAGTTGTTTTTGATTCAATTTTAGCATTTTACGTTACATGCAACATAGTGATTTTTCGATTGTAGACCTTGACCTCGAAATTGAGGGAACTTTGAGGAAAATCCGAAAGGCTAGAAAGACGGGTTCTAAGGTTAGAGAAGAGATTGAGAGTGATGAGATACTCGATCATTTGAGTAAAAGTGAAAAGGAAGAGGAGATTTTGGAAAACAAGGAAGAGAAATTTGAGACCATGGTAAGATCATTGAAAGATCTTGGCACACCGGGAGCCTATGCAACAACTAAAGCTATTGTCCTTCCCACTATTGAGGGCAATTTTGAGATAAGGCCGAACCTCATACATCTAATTGAGTCATGGCCATTCCATGGGCTTAAGAATGAGAATCCGCACATGCACCTCAAGGACTCTGAAAAGTTTGTGGACACTATTAAGGTGAATGGAGTGAGCCAAGAGTATTTGAGGCTCAAGTTATTTGTGTTCTCTCTCTCTCTTAGACAAAGCCTTGGATTGGCTTGAGAAGGAGGTTAAACTAAATTCTCTCCCGACATGGGAAGATACTACTAGGGCATTCATCCACAAGTTTTATCCATACCGAAAGACGACTGAAATATTGGCTAAGCTACAAGGGTTTAGACAAAGGGTTGATGAGACTTTGTATGAGGCTTGGAAAAGGTTTAAGGAGTACAAAAGAGAGTGTCCTCGCCATGGGATTCCTAAATGGCTCCTATACTAAACATTTTACATGGGCTTGAGCAATTCGAGTAAGACTAGCCTAGTTGCGGGTGCCGGTTGGCCAATCATGAACAACAATGAGGATAAGATTGAAGGCATAATCAAAGATGTTGTGGACAATTAT
The DNA here is from genome assembly GCA_008642245.1 of Bassia scoparia. NCBI lineage: Eukaryota > Viridiplantae > Streptophyta > Magnoliopsida > Caryophyllales > Amaranthaceae > Bassia > Bassia scoparia. Next base: position 7,799 of record SNQN01013019.1, read on the forward strand.
GCCACATGGCAAGAGGGTGAGGGAGTTCCCCTAAGGCAAAGCAAAGGTGTGGTTCACTCACTTRGCGAAGATGAGGTTATGGAGAAGCTACTTGAAGGCATCAAGTCCATAGAGGAAAAATCCCTTGAGAAAGGGGGAATCTCCTCCTCTCAAGTGACTCCACCCACAATTCTTAAGGGCCAAGGTAAGTTCAAATATCAACCCTATAACTCAATTCCTAATGGTGTAATGTTTTGCAACAATTGTGGTGCCTATGATCACGTGTCATCTTCTTGCCAATTGCATAATGTTTCTTTAGTTGATGAGAACTTTGTTGATAAATTGCCTTGTGAATTTGATGTTGACCAATGTAATGCTATGGGTGACAACGGGGTAAGGCCACATTTTGGTGGCAACCCTAATGTTTATGGACAAATGAGGGCCCCTTATAACCAACAAGGCCAAATGTGTGGCTTTAGCTACCAAAACAATTACAACCAAAGGGGTTTCAACCTTCAAAGCGGGAAAGGTTATGATAATCAAAGACCATTCAACCAAAGGGGATTTGGTTACCAAAACCGAGGCTTTGCAAACCAAATCTATGGTTATGGAAACCAAGCTCCGAAATCCCAATGGCACAATGGTTTTAGGGGGAATAACCCTAACTTTGGRTACCAAAGCAATGTTGGTGGCTATGCAAATTCTAATGCCCAAGCTCCATTCCATTCCAAGGCAACCAACCCAATCCCCACTATCAACACCCAAATTCTCAAGGAGCTATGAAAGGGCAATTTATRGGGCCAAGAGGAAGCCTAGTTCCACCTCATTCCATCCAAACCCAAAATCCATAAAATTTCTACCCATATATCATTCAAATCAAAACTTCCCTATCATTCAAAATCCATAAGACCAAGACTTCCCAAAAGAGGACAAACAAGAGTTTCGAGCCAAATTGAAGGCTCTTGAAGATAACATGGCTTAACTAGCATAACAAACCCAAGTTACATTTAACCACCTTAACCATCTACCTCCATTACAAAGAATGATGCTAGTTTACATGTGCATGCTATGGAATCGAGTGGTGGTAAGAGAGAAGTTGAGAATGAGTAGAAGAAGGGAGAAAAGAGTGAGCTTGTTGTTGTTCAAAACAAGAGTGAGAAGAAAGAACTCAATGAKAGAGAAATCAAAGAAAAGCTTGAGGAGAAGAGTGAGGCTAGATAAAAGCCAATTGAGGTGAAAGTAGTTGACATTGGTGAGAGTGACTACATGAGTGAAATCGTTGATGAAAAGACCAAAGAGAAGAAGAAAACGAAAAAGAAAAAGAAAAAGCAGAGTGCTAAGAAGAAGGGCAAGGCTATAGAAGAAGGCCAGTCTAATGTTAGGCAAGACCGCTTAGGTTTGAAGGTAGAATCCGAGATGCCTAACCCAGAGAAGTTCCTAGACACAATGTTTTGTTAATTTCTCCAAATGCTCCAACATCACCATTCACAACTACCAGCTAATGGGGCTAAAGGTGAGATGCCCAACTTCTCCAAATTCCTTGGATAATCTTCAAACAAGTGGCAAAAGAACAAAGTTGAGCCTGAAATTGAGCCCCCACATGAGATTCCGAAGAAGCTTAAGGACCCGGACACCTTTTCCATCCCTTGCACAATCAATGGAGTGCTTGTAAAAGATGCTGTAGATACCTATATTTTCCCTAGCTTAAAATGGCCAATGATAAGACGCGCCTCGCAATACACAAGTCAAATCGAGAAAGCTAGGACCCCGATAGGCCCTAATTAAGGCAAGTTCCCTTACACCGAACACCTCTTCCAGGTATTTAGCACGTCAAAAAGCAAGTTTTAATTTTCAAATAATTTTAACTTATTTTAAAACATTTTTCTAGAATTTTTCGGAATTCTTTTGAATTTTTCTAAGCGTTTTTGGCAATTTTTAGAATTTTTAGCAATTTAATTAATTTTGCGATAATTAATGTCATTATGAAAACGATTTCGAAATTGAAGAAATTATAACACAACACACTATGTTTCTCAAGGAATCTTAACATCTTTTTTCCATAATTTTTCGATTTATGGTTTAATATATACGAATTTCTTAAGCAAAAATGCAAAATCGAGCAAAGCGGGCCATCCCGGGATATTTTGCCTCAAGGCAAGCTTCCCGAGAAAGCCAAATATCCTGAGCATCGCAATAAAATCAATTGAAATCATATAAAATCACGCGGACATTTATATGATTTTAACTCAATTTTATTTCATTACGACCTCACTATTCGAGGTAAGGCGAATCCGATAAATATCCCGAAAATCGCAATAAAATTAGCTGCAATCGTATAAAATCACGCATATATTTTATACGATTATATTTCGATTTTATTTCATCGCAATCTAGCTATTCGAGGCAAGCAAATCGACCAAAATCTTGCAGGTGCTGGGCGTAATTACTCCCAAGCCCTCCCTAGGGGATCTCTTATTCATTTCAAGGGACTTTTTTCCCGACTTTCAAAAGGCTTTGGACGAATCTCTCTCTCTCTCTCTCTCTCTCTCTCTCTCTCTCTCTCACTCTCTCTCTCACTCGTCCAACTCTCCTTCTCACTCTCATACTCTCTCACAAACACATTCAAACATGTTCAAACACTCTTTTGCATCAAGATCTAAGAGCTTTTCAAGGGTTCTAAAGGATCGACAAGGGTTCCTAAGGGTCCGAATCTACGTCCTTGGTCTTCGACATCGTTTTGCGAGGTAGTTTTGATTGAGGCCAACGTCTCAATTCTAAACCCCATTTTTGCATGCGTGTTTAGAAATTCACTTTGTATGTAATTCGCATGTAATATTGATTAACAAACAACCATAAGGAATAACTTGGTAATTCAAATTCAAAACAACCATAAGGAATAACTTTCAATTCCTCGTATGATTGCTCGCATGCTTGTCTCACACATATARTATGCTTTAACAAAGACCTGCAAATTTCGTGGGGTTTCATGCCTAATAAGATAACTATGGACAACCGGCATTAGGCTCCTAGAATACGGAATTAACAACACATGCAACAACAAACTAGACACTATTTACATAGTATTCTATTAAATAATCCGCCTAGTAACTTTGCATGTTTAGGGTTTAAAACGGAAAACTGTTTGTTGTTATCTTTCAGACAATGAACTCGCAATAACTGAGTAGAGGGCGCTAGATGCGGGGGGGTGTTGTGCACTACTTCACCCTAACCCTTGTCCCCTAATCCAGACCTTTGGTGCACTACCAGTCATGGAGTCCTTCACCTTGCTTTATGCAATTGTAGGCGAGGCTTAAAACGGGTTCCGCAACTTCCCAAAAGAAGTGCGATGACGACTTCCTTTACTCATTTGAAGTATAACACACAACTCCAGGCATACTCATAATATGCAAAAGAAAGAATTCAATTCTAGCAAACAAACCGAGCCTTTCTTAAATTTTACCCCACGGAGCAAAGGGACCGGACCCAGTCCTGTCCGGTGACGCCCCGACGCCCGTATAGTTTTCTGGCGACTTCACTATGGAGTTCACTAAAGCTATTACCTTTAGTGATATGTGGGCAATACTCGAATTGTTATGCGATTTCGGCGTCCTTAAGAAGGCATTGTGTTTTGACATCCTGCATTACACGGAACTTAGGTCGTTGGCGTTGAGTTTCCGTTTTCTAAGCATCACGTCTCATATAAGTGTGTTCTACAGTTGAGGCAAGACCGGGGGGGGCTCTCTTAAGATGGACGCTGGTGCACTACCTATGTAACCAACTCTTAATCTTGATTCCCATCCCCACCATGACGCGCGGCTACGTGCCTTACAAAGACGTAGTGGTTTAGACCTTCTTTGATCATCATAGTGGGCTGGATGTGTTAAGGATCGTTCTGAGCCTAGTCATGGGACCCTCTTGGACACCTGGTCTGACCCGTTCGATAACGTAGCAACTGACTCTAGGTGGCTGGACTTTTGTTTTTCTTTTGCATATAGGGTTCATGCTAGCATGACAACGTGCTACGTGCATTTAGACTAAGGACCCTAGCTTTGCATACATAAAAACAAGTCATTGAGTCATGTATCAGTCCTCATATAGCAAGGTGATCATTCCTTAGGCGTCGAATATCGAAGTGGTTGTAAACTAGAATCATTAGGCGTTACGTCTTTGTTGAGTCATACAATTGTAAACGGACGTCGGACCTTTGAACTTCGCCTTTTCCAAAAAAAAAAAGAAAAGTAAGAAAAGAAAAGAAAAACAAAAAAAAAATGATGACAAAAAAGTGAAAAATGAAAATAAAAGGCGAAAGGAAAATTTCCGACGTTCATGCACTTTTGACTTTTTTTGAGTTAGTCAATAGGCAAGGGAATGATCACCCCTCAGACATGCATTGCATCACAGATTCACAGGTTGTTTCGTCATGGAACTTAACTTTTTGTCCATGTGCAAATAGTAAAGGGACGAGCTCGGACACACCACCGGTTTGGGTTCGAAAACACGGAMCTCGATTGGTTCGGGGTGAGCAACTGGTCACTTAAAGAACTCCAAAAGGTCGGACTATTCGGAAGCCCATTCCGAGATCATGACTCTCTTTCTCTATTACGACAGACACCGAAGACACAACACAATCCACACCTCTTTCAATGGGAGATGCAAGCCACCATTGAGACTTTGCAAGCCAAGCTTGCTGCACTTGAGCAAGCTAAGTCATCCGAAGTCACTCTTAAAAACCTCAAAAAGATGGTCCTGAATGCAACCAAGAAAAAGCCTACTTTGAGACACCAGAACTCGAGGACATTTCAGCTAAGATCCCCGAGAAATTCTCTGCTGCAGACTTGCCAAAGTTCAAGCCGACTAACGATCCTAGATTCCATCTCAASGGGTTTAGGGCCACTATGGTTATTAAGGGAATTGATGCTGCTTTATTCCCTAAGGTGTCTCCCATGTCACTAGATCCAATCTATCAGAAATGGTTCTTTTCACTTCCCGACAAGGACATTGCTACTTGGGATGACATCACTCGGGCGTTCATGACGCGATACCACAACAACATCCAGGTTTCCACCTCTCTTAGGGAATTTGAGATCATCAAGCAAAATGAAAAGGAAGGATTCACCTACCTTGCTCGCTGGAAGGAAGTGGCTACTCAAATGGTGAATTCCCCTTCAGAAATTGAGTCTTTGAAAATTTTCATCAACAATTTGCTCCCGAAATACCACAACCACCTTCGGTACCTAGATTTGGGAACTTTTAACAAGGTCTACCGCATCGACATTGAGATTGAAGATGACCTTATCAAAGAAAACTCCAAGAACAAGGGAACCTACAACAAAAAGAATGAAGCATCTAACTCTAAGGGTGTATCAAGTATCAATGCCGTTGAAGTTACTAACAACTATGGTAACAACAACAACAACAATAACAATGGCAATGGCAATGACAATGGTGGCAGGCCGAGCTTCCGCCGTAGGCGCACTTACACTCCGCTTGGGAAGACTCAAATGCAGGAATTTGAAAGACTCTCCAATCAAGGCTTAATCTCCTCTATTAGGCCTATCTCTGATCCTCTTATTGAGAAACGGTCCGCAAGATGGGATGCAAACAAGTACTGCAAGTATCACCGTGGCAATGGCCACGACCTTGAGGATTGCATCACCCTTAAGGATTATCTACAAGATATGATTGATGATGGCAAGCTTCCTCTCCCTCCCGGGGCTAAGAAGCCAAACCCTCAGACAAGTCCACTAGGAGTGCGCATGCTTGAAGAAGGGGAAATTTCTTTTGACCCCTCTATCTTCATCACCCCCACTGTGGTTGCACCAACCATAGGCTCCCTCAACAACGCACCAGTTCAAGGCCCTTCACTAGAGGAAGAAATGGATAAGTCCTGCGACACCAGGCTGACCTTGGATGACTTACCTAAAGAGCTGCTCCACGAAATGGGAACACTGCAACATCAAGTCCCTAGCTAGAGGCATGTGCGTCAGCCACAAATGGAGGAAATAAATAGTCGAATTTGCCTGGAGTGCTAGCCTTCTGGAACCTACAACCTGTGGAAAACCAAGGGCCTTTTCCTTGATCTAGAGGAGTCTACTACGCCGAAATTCTGGCTCATGCAGTTCACTCATCAGAGCCCCTCAAAGGTTAATCCCCAGCATGCACTATGCACACCGAGACGAAGTAACTCGAAAATGGCATACCGCGAAGATAACTACTTGATACTCAATTAAATCCTTATATTCAGATAGTGCATGCACATTAAAATAACCATCCTCAACTCTACACCCAGATAAAACTACTCTAGCACCTAAGTCAGTAGAACCAGTGAAGGGAGATTCTACAGACTTACCTTTAATTGAGCGAGGTGGTTTAGCAGCAGCAGCTTTCCTCTTGGTTCCTCTCTCAGTACCAGTTGATTGTTCCTCCTCTTCCTTCTTAACTTCCTTCTTTACAGTTGAACGAAGTCTCCCTCTCACAGAGAGCTCCACAACAGGTTCCCCTTCCTTTACACCAGTTATTTGAACGTCCTCTTCACCAGTTACAACCTTCTCAAATTCTTGGTTTAAATTCTCTTGGGTCTCATGAAGTTTTTCCCCCTGAGAGTGAGCTGGTTCCTTGATTGTGGAACCACCACCCTCAGTA
>SNQN01013020.1:0-14418 GCA_008642245.1 Bassia scoparia
GTTTTGCATGTAGTTTGACGAGAGTATGTAGTAAAGAGGTTTAGACGATGAAAGAGATAGTTTTGATGTCCAAAATGCAAATGATCGCAAGGGCTGAAATCGCCAAAAAAGGTAAACTGGTGCAATTACGCCCAAAACTGCGGCAATTGCGCCTGTAGTTACCTGATTTGCCAATTTTTGCCTTAAATATGAGATTGAATAAATAAAATCGTTGAAATCGAATAAAAAATGTGCATGATTTTATACGACTGCAACTGATCAAATTGCAATCTCGGGATATTTGGCTTCCTCGGGACGCTGTCTCGAGGCAAAATACCGGGTGGCCCGCTTTGCTCGTGTTTGCGCTTTGCTAACGAAATTTAAATATGAAACCATAAATCGAAAAATTTTGGCAAATAATATGTAAAAATTCTATGTGAAAATATTATTTTTTTAACATTTCTGATTTTAGAGCTATCTTGATATTTAATTAATTTATTTACAAAATAATTAAATTCGCGGAAACATCTGAAAAAACGCGAAAAAATGTTAGAAAAATTCAGAAGAACGTCTGGAAAAATCTATAACTTACTACTCTTTTCTCTTTCCACGATATATGCGTGTTCACTCAACGATAGATTCGCACGCCGTGGTTGGCTTTGCTCTCGCACCCCACTTCACTATTGATAGGCTGCCATTAATAATTATTAACAGTTAAGCCATACCTACCTCTCTACCTTATCCAGCGCTCAGTGTAGCATGAGGACAGATCCCACCTGCACGCACAAGATCTTGATTTATCGTCCTCATATATAATCTTAGTTATATGCATATCTAAGGCAAATCTTAATCTTTGCGTGTCTACTCAGGCTTCTCTTCACAGCGCAGGGAACACAATACACTCTGGGAATGCTAAATGCCTAGAAGAGGTGCTAGGTGTAAGGGAACTTGCCTTTTTTAGGACCTGTCAGGGTCCTAACTCTCTCGATTTGACTTCCGTGTTGTGAAGGGTGTCTTATCATTGGTCGTCTTGGTCTAGGGACAACTGTAGGTATATACACTTACCCTTTAAAAAAATGGATGGTGATGGGGAATCGAGTACTCCAACTTAGATAAAACTCCGGTGATTTATTTTAGAATAGGAGGATCGACTGACAAGGTGGGACCCARCATGGGGGTTCGACCTACAAGGTGGTACCCACCATGTTGGTTTTTATTCTATTAGCTCGGCGATGCATYGAATAATTTTTTATTATGACTCTTTATAATTGGCTTTCAATTGACTCAATTAGCTTTAAATTGATTTAATTAGCTTATTTATTGTCTTCAATTGAGTTAATTAGCTTTTAATTGATTTAATTCGCTTTGTATTTGGCTTTCAATTTAGTCAATTACTTTTCAATTGATTCAATTATCTTTGTAATTGGCTATTAATTGAATCAATTAGCTTTCAATTGATTCAATTAGCAATGCAATTTTATTTATAATATAGTCTATTGGATTGAATATGTTTTTGACTCTATTTAATTATGTACTTGAACTATTGTTAAAAAACCAAAATTATCTAAAATGTTCTACCTCTGTCAAAATTTCTAGGTCCGCCTCTGTCTCAATTTACTTATTACATTATCTTTTTCATAGTATTTGAGACACAACTTCAAATAATATTTATATATATAGTTATATAAAAGAAAAGAATTTGGAAAGTACTTCACAGTATAAAACTTGCATATTTGGAATGTAATCATTGAGGCTAATCAAATATGATCTCACAAAACTTCATTTTTCACTTATTTATATAAAATAAATGGACTAAAAATTGCTAAGTACATGCTCACATAGTATTCATTTAGCAAAAGTAGCGAGCAAAAGAGGACTCGGGGAGTAGTTAATTGGTGGGTCAAGTCCACCCAATTCAATATCCTGATAATATTTTGGTCTTTAAATAATTTTATGATTCTTATAACTTTGTAGTTGCTAATTAATTAAAAATCTACTCTAAGTTTCAACAATCGTCATTAGTCTAGCTATTGACCTTAATAACAATTTATCATTGAGTTATTTTTATTATTGTTGAGTTCCCTTGTGTTTTGAGTGATGACAAACAGTAGCAAGAACAAGTAAATTGATCTGATGAATAYGGGTGGTCTGAASARCTRAGAAACTATTCTTGGTCACTTGAAAGMTARTGACAGCATGCTAACAAGTTATATTCTGCAAAGTGTTATACGTGTTTGTATACAAGAATTCCAACTCYTAAAGTAAGACAGTCCTTCAAAGAAGAYTGGAGAAGATTAAGTTCATAATGAAGATCATGGGAAGCTTCGAGAAGTTAAAGAACAATGAAGCTTAGTTCTAGGGTTAGAACTATGTTGCTTCTGTTGATAAAGTGCATGAGTATGTTTGATGATTGCTTGTATTATTAATTGATGACAAAGGGCTATGTCTTTAGTAGGATTGAAGACAACTAAACCAGTCGGTCAGTTGGCTTTGACACTACCAATTGGGAAAAACAGTTCTACTTTTCTCATAAACGGGATCATCTTATTGAGTATAAAAAATATTTTCGAAAAGTTTTTCTTAAAACGAATTTTTGGCACTCAAGATGATCTTGTCACGCCCCGACTTTTAAACTGTTTTTAATGAAGTTGATTTGCCTTAATCTAGCCAGCGGAAATCTAGATTAGTCGGAGCGGCACAATGCCGCGTTTCTCCATTGAGAAACACAAGGCGCATAAATAACTAAAACTATTGAGATTAATTGAATATACGTCTTGTATAATGTAAGAAAAGTCGTGATACAAGCCATAATACTCTAAAAGCTTAAACTGAGTTTTATACAACCGTTAGCTTAAGTAGAGTTTACTTGAATTGTAAAGTGCGATCTAACTTGTTCGTCCTCACCACTAAATCCATCCGTCGCCTCTTCGGTACCTAAAACCAAAAGCAACATCTGAGCCGAGGCTTAGTAACATACTACCCTAACATAAATTCGTTTCAATTCGTTTTGTTAGAAACCAGGGAGAAAGCTTTAGATCGAGTAAAAATGTTTTCAAATCATTCATAAAATTTCAATAAATATAATCAAGATTAAAAACATGAATATAAAGGTTATAAATATAAATATAAACATTATAAAGATTATAAACATTGAACACAAGCATTAATTAAATATAAAGATTATAACATTAAAACATGATTATAAACCTCATTATAACAATTCTCGTTATCTTTCCATTCATTTATTTATATCAAGGTGCCTGGCGAGCATAAACATATGTAGGACGTCTCCTACCATAAACGTCTTAGACGTAACTTAGGTGCAGTGCCGACCATCATTATAACATAACTACACAGACGGGCCTGATAAATCATAGGTGCCTGGGGCAATAACTTAAAACCACATCAGACCGGGCCTCGACGAGTCAAGGTGCCTGGGCGTAAAACATAAGTCCACACAGACGGGCCTGATAAGTCAATGTGCCTTAGGGAATAAAATCGCACAGATCGGGCCTCGATGTCTTTCACTTTTCTCTATCATGTTTTGTTACTTTTAAACATTAAGCGTGAACTTGTCATCATTCCAACATTTAATTAATAAACCTTGGGTCATAAAGTTTCGTCAAAACAATCGTTCTTCATAAAACCCCAGTTGAAATAATATTATGGCCATACGTTCTTCAAATCAAATCATAATTAATTCCCACAAATCCAATCGAAAATGAATAACATTTAAATAAAATAACTTCATATCATTGAATCAATTTCATAACACATTATAAAGGGGATTGCAGATTTGCAGGGGTTAGGCAATAGATGTTACATCATCCATACGTTCTTAAATCAATTTCATAACAATATTTGCAAAGGGATCGTGGTGCTAGCAATAGACTGTTACAAATCGTCATATGTTCTTAAATCAATTTCATAAGATGCCAGCATAGATGTTTACCTTACCGACGTTGCAACTTTAGTCTCTTAACTCTTGATGAGTCGTTCATCACGAGCTCCGAGGATCGCTTTTTCTTTGATTTTTAAAATATTATAACATTAATAATTGATTAATAAATAATATAATATAATATTATAACCTGGATTACTCTTATTATATTATACATATACTTTTATTTTATAAAAAATTCTTTGAAAAACACTTTTTCATACTTATTAGGGAGAATTATAAGCTATAAATAATATAGTGATATCAATACTTATATTAGTATTAATAATTAATCTAATGTTGCACAATCAACATGATAGTATGTAGTATCAAATCAATAGCAATAATAATAAATAACTTACAAAACATAATAAACATTACATAAATATAATAATAATAATAATATAATAGTAATAATAATAATAATAATAATAATAATAATAATAATAATATACAGTACTGTAGATGTACCTTGAACGGACACGACAGAGGAAAAACAGAGGAGGGGAAGCAGGGGTAGCAGCGGTCAAGCAGCACACCAACGTGTGGTGGCTGGCTTGAGGTGCGCAAGGGAAGAAGGGGCGGAAGAGAGGAGGCAGGGAGGTGGCACATTATGTCGGCAAGCAACCACCGCAGATGCAGCAGCGCCGCGACAACAACAGTGGCAGCACGCAGCAACAACAGCAACGGTGCCTGCAGACAGGCGGGCGCCTCTTTGGGCGGAAGAGAGAGAGGAAGTAGAAGGGAAGTGCGGTGGAGGGCGGTGGTCGTGGCTCCTTGCGAGGCTGGCAGGAGGAGCCACGAAGAAAGAAGAAGAAAAAAGAAATTAATTTTGGGATTTAATGATAAACAAAACAGAAAGGTTTAAGAATGAATTAGACTGATTTGGAGTGAAATTAGCAGAAATTAAGAGTATTTATGTGAATTGGTGAATAAATTATTTGAGGTTGAGCTTGATTGCAGCCATGAGGTGATGGAATGGAGGAGAAGCATGGTGATGGTGTTTGGGTTGATGGTGTACAAGTGGAGGGAAGAAGATGGTGAAGATAATTCTGATTAAATTAATCAATAATGGAGGGTGATGTAAKTGCTAAATTCTCATTGGTAAAGAGGAAGAAGATGACAATATTGAAATGAGGATGATGATGGTTTTATTGCTTTTSTTTTTCCTTTTCTTTTTGGCAACACAAGAATCAGATTTTTGGAGTATAAATCAAGTGAGTTAGGAAGTGTAGTTTTTGTGGGCTTAGCTTGAAAATTGATCCAAACCGTATTTGTCAAGTTTGCAAAAAAAAAAAAAAAAAAATTGTGTATAAAAATAATTTATCATYGAAAATATTTTATAATGTTTCGGAAAATATTTATACTTTGAAATAACAAAACTCTAAAACGATTTATGAAATCATATTTTAAAACACATTTTGACTTCAATAAAACTCTATTAAGAAAATAAACTAATTAATTCGAAAAATTTACATATAATCATACTTTATATTAAATAATTGGGTTTTAAAAATACRGGGTGTTACAGATCTGGTGAGGATTTATGTTCAGAATATTTGGTAACTATTTGTGTTGCAATTAAGGCAACACGAGATATTATTTTGTCAAGTATGAAATAATATCTTGTGTCACTTTCCTAAAATATGTAAGAATATTCGTATGGGTATTTTCCATATTTAGGGTTTTCGACATAAAGTAATTACTAGGCCTTTGACTATAAATATTCAGAGCATGCATACCCACATTGCGATTTTCTCTCCACGTTCTTAAAAGATTTATTTTTGAGAGAAAGAAAAAGCCTTAGTCTAAGATCGATCAAGCATAATTCATTCACACGAGTGCACAACATATTGAACAATTATATACTCTTGTAAACTCATCGAGTGAGTAAATTGAGAGATTTGCATAGTGTTGACTCACCAACGAAGGGGTTGGTGATTGGGTACCAATTGTATGTGAGTTTAGTTGCGAGTGCTTGTGATTTYAAGTGCGAAGTTAGCGCACTTGGGTTGAGTGTGGGGTGTCATTGTGTATGTGAGTTCACATACATTGAGAATGAGATTTCCTTTGGTTATTCGGARTAGAATTAATAAAAGTGACTAGGGTAGGAGGACATAGCCCATAGTTGGGTGAACCTCGTTAAATTTGGTGTGCCTTGTTTTATTGCTTTATACATAAACTGTTTGCGTATTGTTTCTACACCTATTAATTCTGCTGCGAGACTATCCTAATGGTCACTCAACTAAATTCATCATAAAAAATTAATAGGCACTCAATTCAACCCCCCCGCCCCCTTCTTGAGTAACCGTTCGGGAAACATCAAATTATATGTTTTGAATTAAATAAGATTTTTTAAAAGCAAATTTAAATTTGGTTTATATATATAGTATTATAGTATATATATATGTTTATATATATATATATTACTATATATAATTATATATAAATATATATATATATAAAATATACATATATATAATTATATATATATAATATTGGAGAACTTTTGCAATTTGGATAATATCAAATTAGTGGCAACTATTTTATACTCTTTGAATAATAATAGGTTGATGATCACAAGTTATTTGAATAAAACTTCTCTAAGTTCCTTGTAGTTTAATAATGTATAAGGGTAATTAACTCAAAACTTATTCTGTTTTTTTTTTTCTCTATAATCCCTGCACTTAATTGATTTTTTTATGCACTAACACAAATAGAAATCATCTGGAATGGTTTAAGAGTTTTGGTTGATTTGGCAATTCCATAAAAAGGGAAATATTGTTGAACCAATGTTTTGAATGAAGGCACAACAACAACAAGCAAACCAGTCGTAAGGAATGAGGAATCTGTAGGAGAAACAAAGAAGTTTCTCGGGGAACTAATTGAATGCATTAAAGGGCTCAAGAAGAGGCTCAAAATAAAAGGAGCTCGAGTTCCTGGCAGTTGTTCTGAACATTAACTCGACGGATGGAGATGCGTCAAAGCAAATCTTTGGTATAAATAGGTATAGGATTTTAATTTTTTAGATTTATTGTACTACTTGGCAATTAAGGTGTGAAATATTGGCTCATAGGATAAAGAATAAGAATAAAGTTGTGACTTAATCTTACTATTAATGAATATTAATTCAGTGTTTTACAAAACGGTGTTTTAAAATAAAAGACGTAGGTAAATTGTAATATTTTATGAAATAAAATAATCTTTAGGATTCTTCTCAGCTATACACACATGTTGATAGCGTTTCTTCTACGTTTACAATGTTTTTTGGAGACTTTTCTGAACTATATCCATGAATTATAACTATTAATCAATTGTAACCTTAATCTAAGTCTTATAGTTAACCTTAGGTTAACTTTACACAAAATAAACAAAGAAGTCAATTCTCTTAACAACAACCCACCCATACACCACAACCGTAAAACAAACCAATTTTAAAAAGTTTAACTAATGTTATTTTTTTAACTAGAAGGAGATATAATTGATTAGATGAGTAGTTCATAGGTATAGTGAGAAATCTCAAAGAATAGGTACAACTTAGAAAATGCTACTACATATGTGTATAGCTTAAAATTTCCTAAAGTCTTTTTAAATTTGAATAATTTTCTATTAGTTATTTCTTAAAACCATATCTTATATCTTTGGAATTAATGTTTTTATCTTGGAAATATTTAAGTGAAAAAAAGGTTTTTTCTCACGGTTGATAAATAAAACTCCTTAATTGAGGAAAATTTGTTTAACACTTTAAGGGTAATGTGTGATCCAAACGTGATAAACATGGCTAACTGCTGGAAGATTTTGAATGCTCTTAATGGCAAACTGACTAAGTGGAGATCGTGTGTTGTGAGGGCTTGCTATCAAGTTCAACTAAAGCATGTCTCCTACAAAATAGGGAGTGTGTGGAAGTGGAATTATGCCTGCCTTCTACAACAATTGCATGATATTTTTTGTAAGATATTTAGTTGGTAATTATCAAACATGAACAAAGAATTATTCAGATGTTTATTTCATACTAGTGCCAGCATCTAAGTTTTATTGAGTTTGTAAGTGCTTAATTCTGTATTAAAGTAAGGGGTTAAGATGTTTCATAGACGAGGGATTTCAATCAAAAATAGAGAGTGTTTAGAGGGTGACCAATAGAGGGATTGGTTACGAGGAGTTTCTAAATAGTTCACATTGAACTTAAGAACGGTGTCTTTGATTGTATGTAGGTGTGGTATCCCTATATACATAAACGACGAAGTCTGTGTGTATCAAGCAACATTTTTCCTTCTCTAGGTGTTTTTCTGAGAGTTTGTGTTGGGAAAATCTCTGTTCTCAAAGTTTCTTTTTGGGTTTAAGCTCTTTTAGAATCTCGCAAAATGTAGCTTTCGTTCCTCAATACATTCACTTTTGCCCCCCCCCTCTTGTTATTGTTCGGCCGCATCGTTTCGATCCAACAGCTAAAGTTAGATCGAAGGAACTTGAACCAGTGAGAATAAACAGAAGTTGAATTTCAAGTAAGTAAGTGGAGTTTCAAGTGCTTTTAATCCTCAAACAGGTTTTCCAAAAGCGCTGCCTAAAATCAATGAAAATATCTAAACCTATTTTGGCCTGTACAATCAACATAAATAATTAGAAATTTAGGAAACCAAACTACAGAACCCTAACACATTTAACATAAAAAAAATCAATAAATGTTCAAATTGAAGAGTATATAGATGGAAGAGGGTTATGATTTACAGATGAACCTAATTGCTTCTGGAATTTCGTTGATGTAAAAAAAACTATCGCTGCTCCCATTCATGCTTATGTTTCACTTTCAAAATGGTTCGTTGGTTTCGGGATGCGAAAATATCGCGCAATCCTTTCTGTTCCATCAACAAACTTAACAACATTTTTACCAGAATCTCAAAATTCAATAATTGAAAGATCGAGTTGATTAACAAACACATAGCAACAAAATTTAAAATTAAAATCTAAAAACTAAAAATCATAAATTAAAAACAATCTAAATGTAATTAAAATCAAAATGGGTATCCTGATTGGTTTCGTGAATTCTGAATTCACCAAATTCTAGACTGATTGTAACCTTATAGTGGCTTACGGAATTTGTGTTTTCTTGAAATTAGAAGAATTTCTCGCAATTTAGGTTGATTGGGAGCAGAGATGCGCGGGAGGAAGTGGAGTTGAGATGCTTGAATTAAAGTCTGAAATGCATGATTGGAGATTTGGAGTAAGTAGGAGGCAGGAGGTAAGAATGTTGAAATGGAGGGATTTTTATATTGATTAGAAGGGTTTGGTTGTCAAAATTCTGGACTGCAAAGAGGGAAGCTTCTCAGATTATTATAGTTATTACTCAATTTTTTTTATCTAAGGCAACGATTAAGTTATAGTACTGTTGCAATAGATGCAAAACCGTTGCTGTAGGGTATCTATGGAACGTGTTACATTACAACACGTTGGCAATAGATGAAAAACTCGTTACCTTATGGTATCGGCAATAGTTTTCTTAAAACGTTGACATAGACCAAACGTTCAATAGCCGTTTGCAATAGGTGTTGCTTTAGCTTTTTGTGTATAGTAGCTAGTTTATTATAAACGCAACACCTCAATTGTTTGGTTAATAGTTTTTGTGAATGACTTTTTTGCCCAAGGATATCATTAAAAAGTAAAAAAATATAAAAATAACTTAAATACTAAAACAGTACTTAAAAGACTTATAAAATTTCTTCCCCTTTATCCCCAAAAATAATTTTTTTTTAAAAATAATTTTAAATAGCTAAATATAAAAAACAATTAATATAGTTAAAAACGAAATAATCTAACACTTGATAACAATCACTGATATAAAAGTAAATAAAAGAATATATATTTTATTCCAAATACTTAAAAACAATATTAATACTAAAATATAAATATAATAACTGCAAATATATTACCACTTATAACAACTAGATCTACAAAAAACACATAAAAGAATGTATCTTATCCATTTTTTTTAGAATAAATAATTATTAAACATAGTTAAAGTAAATAAAACAGCTTTAATACATCTAGATTTACAAACAACAGTTAAAAAGAAATTATATTATCTTATCAAAAATTTAAAAAATTCAAATAACTAAATTAAAAATAAATAAAGGAATTTTTCTTAAAATAAAAACTTATATATCTAAAATCCCATCTCACTGATAATAGCGATGATTTATGATTTGTACATTTTTAATTACATTTTAAAATTATTTAAAACACTGGCCTGGCATAATCGTGCATTTCCTTTTCTTGTTTCATTTAATTATTCAATTGTTTAAATTATTTAATGAACTTCTAAAATTACAAATTAGGATTTAACCATGTTATTTTGGGTTGAATTAAGAACTATTAAGGTTTTGAAAAAGATAAAGTAAATTAATGAACTAATGTTCTAGTTTTGTTTACTTAATTGAAAAAATGCTGAGCTATTGGCAAAGTTTTTAAAATTCAATTTTTGTGAATAGTTAAATGGTTTTGCCAAATATCATTTTCGTGGCCTTTATGTGTTTCAAAACATGTTGGAAATATACCAAGGTGGAGGCAGGGTTATCAATATATTTTATAAACTAAGCTTGAGACTATACAAGTTATAAGACAATTTCCTGGGTCCGATCCACAAGGAAGGGCTATTGTCGAGTGCTAAGCAAAATAACCAAGTTTGGAGGTGAATTAAACTGAATTTTTGAGTTTCTGAAAAGCTTAAGGCTAAAAGTAACTAGACAGGGTTTTTGAAATTAAATATGCAAACATACTTAGGAGATAATAGTTTTGCCAATATATAATAGATTAATGCCAATCAAATTAATTATTCAATCTAAATGCGGGTAATGTGGATCTTTGTTTAGGCAAATTGGTTAGAATCATTCCAATCACCAACAGCCCAAAACTTGAATAAACCCAAGTCCCTCAAGCTTCATAAGAATAGTTAAAATGATCAACACCAAAATACCTAATAACAACCCTTCCAATCCTGCAAATGTTTGACAAGTCAAGCTTCTATCTCAAAGCCTTGGGTGCATAAATCCAAAAACAAAGTAAGATAGAGAACCAAAATTTTGGTACAAAGATGGTTGGAAGAGTTTTAATCATTTTGGCATAATAGATTTTAATTGGGCTCTAAACTCTAAGCAGAAATCTAACTCACTAGTCATGCTTATAAAGCATTAAAAAACAAAGCAATAAGAGAAACATGAAATTTGCCATGAAAACAAGAAAATCAAGAAATAAAGGGTAATTAAGAACTAGCTTCAAAAACTTAACCCAATTGAACAACAAACTATGCAAATTGCCTCACGAACAATAGAGCGACTATCTAGCCACAAAAGAATTGAATAAGCAACAAGAAGACCCATAAACCTAGAAACGAATTGTGCTAAAACATGGCAGTAAACGTAAAGTGGATTTGAAAACAAAATGCAAGAATTGAATTTGCCTCGAAAAATTAGAAGAAAAGCATATAATTTTTGTACAAATGGTGGAGTATTGAAGAATCTAAACGCAAAAACAATTCAAGAAAAACTAAGCTTTCTCTCTCCTCAGTTATGAATAATGAAGAAGATAAAGAAGAAGAAAGATGAAAAATTTTTCTGAAAATGTAATTTTAAATCTATTCTATTCTATCTCTACTTACTTCTTTGTTTTTCTCGTCTCCTAAAACTATTATACATGGTCTTACAAAGCTCATAATATACAAGAATGTCATTATAATTCTACATGTCAAACTCTTCCAAAGTCAAGTCAGACGCTAGGTCAATACGATCGAAAGTCACAAAATTGGCAGGCGACACATATGCGTGCGAGCGGGGCAGTGGTCGGGCCGATGCGTAGGCGGTCTCGAGGCACGGGTACCTTGAGATGCGGCCGCCCGCACAAAATGTACTTGCAATTGGAGGGAGCTCCTGCGGGCGTGGGCACCATGTGTTGGGCCAAAGGGGGGAAAAAAAAAAGCGGGCCCCGTCTCAACGCACGAGCAGGGCCGGTCAACCTCGTAATCGCGACCGTCCTTTTTGGTTCTGGAAATGGAGGAGCTGCATGCGCGGGGTTCCGTTCCTTCGTAATCGCGCGCGCCGCACGGTTTTTTTATTCTTGAAATCGATTGGAGATCATGCAGGGCGCGGGCCCCCCACGCGGTGGGCGGTCTGAGGGAGGCGCTGTGCACGTGTGTTTGGCTCTCACTAAACTGCTCACTTCAAACGGGATGTTATAACTTCTTGCTCGGGTGATAGGATTAGCTGATAATATGACTATTGGAAAGCTCTCCAGGGTCTACTTTTTTCCAATGCAAAAAGTGTCACCTCGTAATGCAAAGAGAGCAAAAGATATGTCAAAGAATAGTTAGAGTACAAGTTCAACGGCCTTAAGGCTCAATTTTAGCAAACACAATCACCGCCAAACAAGTTAAAAAGCCAAAACTAGCTGTGCACCTTAGTGCATTTACAAACTTCCAACACTTGCAATTGAGTCAAATAAGAATGAAAAGAGAAAAATAAGTGAAACACCTTAAAAACACTAAAAACCAACAGAAACTCTAGCAAAACTATACAAAGTGAAAACTAACAAAAGGCTAGTGAAATGAATAATCGGGAAACTCACATATTGGCACAAAGTGGAAGAAATAAAAGTGCCTAAATGTGCCATTTTTTTGGCGAACTTATCATATATGCATTACTAATACATGGGTAGGGTAGTAGTTTTTCATTCATAGAGTAATGTTTTCAAATTATGGCTGTAAGTGGTCGATATGTTGAATTATGACTAAATTTTGGTCGAATATGTGAACTTAGGCCTACCATTTGTGTCAAATAATTGTTGTTATAGGACTATAATACTACTAGGATTAAAATGTTGGTGTTATGGCAGTTTTTTATTTATAAATCCTTAATCTTATTAATACTTAATTGTTGATTGTTGTGTTTCCATTGTGAATTATTGATTAAAATGGTTTATTACATATTGATTAAATGTTTGATGGGTCTGTATTATTCTTAAAATGTTGAACATTTATTATTTATGTTAGTATAAATGATGTCCATTTCTACCCATAACTCCATAAATTTTATTGTTTAGTTTTATGATTTGTATTATAAAAGTGATAACATATAGTGGATAGATTACGTATTAATATTATCCATATGAACAATAATATATAGGTAATTGTAGATAATTTCATTTAACGTTCATAGAGATTAAAACTAAATTAAAGTTGAGTGGGGTATATACAATGTGAGACACTTAATATTTAAAAATCTTTTATAGTTACACTCATGAACGAGCTGAGCGTAGCTGGATGTATAATAGAATTGTTGGACACTTGTGTGACTTGTAGGTTTTGTTAATGGGGGCTGAAATGAGTTTGTTGCAGTTTGCGTCGCAACATCAAAGCACATGACCCTCAATTCAAGTAGTAAATTTGATGGTCATTGTCCAACTGCAAATAAAAAATGCTTCTAATATTGAGGGACGTTAGAGAGCATTTGTTTAGGGAAGCAGGACTTGTTGTAGTCATTTGAATGGATTTTGTCATGTTTGTAAAATATAATGCATTGCACAGAACCTTGTACTAATACAGAATCTTATAAGAAATGATTATTGTCGCATTTGGATAAATAATGAGAAATTTGAAAAGTATCACGTAGAAGAAGAGGAAATGAAGAGGCTAAAGAAGTTTTTTTGAGTTGACTTAAGGCTACTCATCTCATTATATGCAGGGCAAACATTTCATGTTAGATATGGCTTGCAAGGATAGAAAACTCTTAAGTGTGAGTCTATTTACCACATAGGTATGTCGATGGATTTTGCTTTCTACTGAATCGAAGAATTCCAAATAACCTAATGAATCGTAACTTCTATGACACAAAGAAAATACTAAGGGTTTAGAAAACTTCCCATGAGAAAATACAATGGCATGCTTAACGGTTGTTGTATTTTGGAGATCGATCCACATTTAGAGAAATGTAAAGTATGTGGGATTGTTATCGGTAAAAGAAGACATCTAGAAGGCAAGCTCATTTAGTGAAGTACTAGCTTCCTTTTCCTTATTAACATGGTGGTAAGTGACATAATTTGATTGTCATTCGTCAATTCTGTCGGAATCATATATCATTCCATTAGAAAAAATAAGAATAGGGTTGAAAGATGTTGCTATTCCTTCTAACCTATCCGGTGAAGAAATTTGGGCAACTTGTGACAATGCTACTAAGATACTGATGGTCCGATGCTCTAAGAGGTAAAAGGGGAGAAAAAAGGATGGGTTTTAAGCAAATTATTTTCTGGGAGTTTCCCTATGGAAGATTGGTGATCGCACAACTGTAGACGTCATGCACATTGAAATTTCTTTGATCAACTATACACATAATCATGTGGATGGTTAAGGGGAAAACTTCTAGATTACATTAGTAAGCAAAAAATACTTGAAAAAATATTGTAACGTCAACCATTAAAGATCGATTTAGGAAAAGATGGAATGAAGTGATGCTAAAAGCACC
>SNQN01013021.1:0-14409 GCA_008642245.1 Bassia scoparia
CCCTTAATGATCCAGCATAAACATGCCCATATTAGACTCAAGTGCCTTAAGACATGACACCTACGAAATCCCAACAAAATTCAATATTATGAATATGAACTACAGGACTTTCAACTTCCACTCATCCAATGTTGTATCCCCAGTTTTGAAGTGCCCAAAACTAGGGCTTCCGCCCCCGCCTAGAAAGGAACGGCGTACCTCAGCAAGCTTCAGTAATCATGAGTTTACACTGGAATCGCTGTGAATCGTTGGGTTTCGATCGATTGAGGATCGCCACCGTGCCATAGGTTATTCACGGACGCCCAAACATTGCTGCCAAATCACATGCCCCACGCCAATCAATGTAACCAGCGGGTTGTCGGGACATGTACGAATCAGATCTTGTAACCATTCGCCCGCATTGTGACGCCTCGTACCGTCTCATTGTATTAGGTCTTCCATAAATCATACAATTGAATTCAAAGCTATTTGAATTATCATTAAAGCACACAAATCTTATAATAAGGTGAATCTATTATGTACAAAACAATGACTTCATAATGGACAACGATCACTTGATTTACAATATTAATAGCCTAGGAAAACGTCTCGTCCCATATTATCTGACTGAATGTAACAAGGACTAAATCCGTCTTTTTAAATAATATAACATTCTTGAATAAAAGAAAATATACATACATGAAAACAAAGTTATGTGAAAGCCCCTAAAACATGTCATTTGGTATTTCCTCCTGACCTTTCTGTTCAATTGCGCAAACAAATTCAATCTTTTTTTAGGAGAGAAATATGTAATAAATAAATAAAACTCAAAGGAAATCGCCTTTTCGTTGAATTCCTAATAGGAGAACAAATCAAAAACAAACCTAGTATATTTACAATAACAATAGTCATAATATATAATAAATGAATGCAACCAAAAAAAACCATAGAAGAAAACATTAAAAAAACAAAAAGAGGAGAAAATCTCTACCATATTTTACATGAAATATTTTTTACAACACATAAGTGAGTCCTACATTGTAATTGATAACATTTAAAACTCTATAACAATTGTAAATCAATAATCGAAAGAGACAAAAAAATTGAAAAAAAAAACAAGAGTGAAAAATAAGTCTTTGAGTAGAAGATAAATAGTTAACGATAATCTACATTTATTACCATCTTATCACTAATGTTTTGATCGTGACGAACATAACGAAGAGGAATCGACTGCTATTGACATCAAAAAAACGAAACATCCTGTTTTGAATGTTTTTGCGATAAGAGAATCATGCCGAGACCAGGGAGCCAATGATGGAAGGATGACCGGAATAGGAAGCATAAGCCAGTATAATTAATTATTTCTGACCATATCATTGTTCCGTTGAATGTGAAGTTTGGGGCATCGAGGACATATGACGGAGACAAAACAGAGGGCGAGAGGAGTAAAGTCTTCAGAAGGTCTGTGATAAAGCTGTATACGAAGTTAAGTGAACGGTGTCCCGATTCTGAGCAGCAAGAAGTATTTACTAGCAAGCAAAACGAGGCAGCAAGAACCTATTTGCGATAATAATATACGCTACAGAAGAAACATATAAACCGAGCAAGGCACAGCTATAACGTATCTGCATATGAAGCTATATACGCTGCTTCCTGCCGTAATACGACAACTATACAGCAGGCAACTTTCCATAGGAATTTGGGCAAACTTCGTTATACTTATAATGCCGTAATTACGGCTATGCTATTTAGCCGTTATATTATACGCTCCTGACCACGTATATACGCCCCCATACCTGCGTAAATACGGCTAACGTTTGCGTAATATTTCCAAAAACCTCGAAATAGAAAAATTAATTTTATGATCCTCCATTTATTCGTGATTTCCCTGATTCCCACCTAAAACACCTCTCATCCATAGCAAGGGAGTCAGATTCTAGAAGTTTCACGATCCGGAAGTTATATTTTTCAATTATCACGTATTCTGCGGATTCCTGCTCCGTATTAAACATTGCAACATTCATTAGAAAATCATACCAAAAATATCAGAAAATAATTTAAAAATACTGGCGGGATTCAGAAAAAATACTGTATGACGCACAGATGGAAAACAAAGAAGCACGGGAATCGGCCAGCCGTAACTTGTTTGAAACCTTGAATTTTATCGAGGGAGAAACTGGAAAGAAAAATTTTCCTATATACCTTTGCTCAATTAGTTCCGATGTCCTGTGACCTCACGATATTTCCACTTTTGTGAATTCAAAGCCTTTTCTGAGTCGAAACAAACGCGAGACGCGGTATGTTTCATCACGGATTACTCATTTGGGGAGACACATTTTCAGGTGTCTACAGTAACAAAGCCGTATATAGAATCTAGAATTATAACCCTGGCTTTCTCCTCGTTTGTTGACTTCTCGCGTCGAATGACATCAATGTTGTTTATTATTTCAATGAGCTCATATGGGGTTAGATCCCTTTAACACGACTACTCTATCCATTGGGTCGTATGTTGTGTTTCCGCATAGTTGTCTTAGTCGTCTAGTAGGGAATGGAACCAGGTAAGAGATGTAGATTCCCCAAATCTTTAACCCTTCTTCTTGGATTATTGATGCTAGTGTTTGGAGACAAAGTTGTGTCTTTTCGACACCGCTTTCGCCGCATAATTCTATTATCCTACCGACATCGATTCCCCCGCCACAAACTGCGTCTATAGCCACACAATTTGTTTTGATTTTCATCTGATTTTCGTTTTTGAGTTGCATTGGTAGAATGTGGCAAATTGGAGTCCCACCTTAGTTGTGCAAGCTAGGCTCCGGTTGCAAATGAGATCAATAAGCATTCTTAAATAGAGAAACAAGTAAAGCCTTAATGTTTAGTACATGCATTCTTAAATAAAGTACATTAGAAGTTGGTTGGTAGTTGAACTTTCCTTAATGTTTATTACATGTAGTTAATGCGAATGAAATAAGTAAAACACCACCACACAACCACATTTGCTTAATTTTTTTAATACATTTGGATGCCACTAAACATTTGAAAGGTAACCTAGGTTAGGTCTTGTAAATCCATGTCTTCATCAACTTGAGGCACAAGCGCCTGCGATTTAATGTTTTTAGAAGAGGTTGCAATGCAGTCGATGATAGCACAATCCGAAGTAATTATTTTTGATACGTTACGCTTAGTGATGTTTAGGTAAACGCTAACCTTCGGACTCATATGGCTGAAAGAGAAGGCTACAATCTGCCCAAAGAAAAAAAGTTATTGTTATTTATGAACATAATGTTTAACATGAGAATTTGCTAACATGTTATGTGTACCTTAGTTAGTACTAGGATTGACCCCTCCTTTGCAACTCCGTTCCCATGCTGCACTACCGCCTTATGGTGGATAGTGGCACATATACTTCCGGTGGGATCTTGAGACAAATAGTGGCGTTGTTTTTAGTAATTTGGTTACATAATTGCAATACAACATCTACCACGTTTTTATCATTCATTCACCTTAAGGATGACTCTATAGTCGTCGAAACCATTTGGTGTCGACTCCTGCACGTAAGCGACTATTTTTTCCAATCTTTAGTAGCCTGTAGGTGGCTGTTCCACTCTAATTTTTGCGATTGGTGTAGCTTGTTCGTAGTCTTTGCCAAATGTAATGTTAAGTACCATGTTAGTGTATGTACTAGTAATTTTAAAATTCAAGTTAAACAACGATTAAACACGCTTTCATAATTGTACCTTCACGGAGTGCATCGTAACCAAAACACCATGGATTTCTATGAAATTCCTCTCCCAAATCCTTGTCGTACCTCCTGATGAATTCTTGAGTAGAGATTGGGGTGCACACCAGGTCCTTTCTTTGGATCTTCATGTACGTCCCTAACTCTATGCATGCAGCTTGTAAGCTCCAGCTGGCCTCGTATCCTGTGATGTTGTATGTTTTATTTAGGATGTTGCCTAGTTAGGCAGCCAAACGTCTGGTTGTAGTGGTGTAGGAGTTTGCTACACAGAGCCTTGGGAGATCATAGGCCTCTTTCCTTTCGGGTCGTCTTCTTTGTTTTGATGCAGTCTTTGTGGTTGGAATGGAGTGGTTAGACGGAACCTTCCATAGGCTGGCTCCTTATATGGAGTCCAACACGACTTGCCCTTGGTTGGTTGTTTGCGTTAAACGTCTTCCCAAGTGAACTTGTTGGCTATGAACATTTTTGTCGTCCGGGACGTTCCCAAGAGGAGTTGTCATCGTTCATGTCGTTTGTTTGTCGTATTTTTTTTTGTATGTGGGTATGCTTTGTAGGGTCAGTTTTTTTGGAACTGGTTGATTGTATGCCCCATGCCTCCGTTTTTATAATGGCTGTTCTATTGAATGTGTGGGCTTGGTTTTTTGTGGGCTTCGTTTTTAACGTGTGGCCTCGTAATATTCACTTAACCCGTCGGTTTGGGGCTTAGGTCATGGTTGAGAGGTACTTATAGGTTTGTTTAATCATTATTCCGAAAACACTTATTTGTTTGTTTCGATTTTTTGATAATTTGGTTTAAATTTGAGTAACACTAATTTAAACATACAACCAATTTAAAGTACCAATTGGTCTGAAGTTAGTGTTAAGCGTCTCTGCTTCAGTTTGAAATACTCAATAATATATCCTAAAAAATTTATCCAAAGAAAATTCGTTTACCCAAATCGTAGCTACTTGTAAGCTACTAAAAAGGGCAATAAATTTAAACAAGTTTGGGTGCTGAGTTTCAAAATTCAAATTTGCTAAAAAAATTACGGAAGGATTTTGGCCTTTTATCAAACGATTAAATTATTCTTTCTTTTGGCCGCCACTTTGAAGTGTATGTGCCAAAGCATTACCCATCCTACAACCAATAGCAGATGCATTCCAAAACGGTATTCATCCGTTCATTAACAAACAATTAGTTTGGGCGCGTCCGTAAGAAAGTTTGACAAAAAATTAGTTTCCAAATGAAAGGCAATTGAGACTGATAACTATTACGTAAGTACAACTTTTAGTTCCTTAATGGAGAAGACCTTAGCTGCTTAAACAATGCTCTATGAATTCAGGTACATGAATGTGAGACAACTCCCTACACATACCAGTAAGATGTAGATCAACCTCCAGGCAAACTTCAGCTACATTTGGGTTGCTCGGAGTTCACGTCGTAGGAGATGTTTTTCTCCCTCCAATTGGCCAAAGTTACATCTTTGTCAATGTAGAACTAACCTCTTCGTCGAAGCAGTGTTTTCCGAGTAGTTCACAAGCTCGTCGACCTAGACGAAGAATCCACAAGTCTCCTGTACCTATTTTGAGAAAAAGCCAAAAATAGCCCAATCGAATTCTAATTACAGGATGTAAAAGCAATTGAAAGAAAATTATGTATTCATCATTTTTGTAACTTCCAAAGAGGACATCCATAGAATCTCCTGCCCTTACTCCAATCCCTTGTGGATCTCTTGAACACTGCCGCCCTGCCGCAACCACAGACTATGTTCCCGTCGTCTTCCAACGAATGACGACATCTTTCCGACATCCAGATTTCTGACCCTCCTTGGATTGACTTGAGTGCGCCATGTCACCGATATTAGATGTAGGTGGTCGCAATTATAATTCAAAAAACAAGTGAAGTCCACTATGATACTTGGAACAACAGCAATTTGTTTATAGTTTAGTTTACACGTGTATATTACATGTGAAGGAACAAATTACCAAAAGGAAGGGGCCTGATAACCAAAATTGAAATTTGTTGTGATTCTTTTTATATTAAATTAAGATCGAATTGAATTTTATGTGCTGCAATTTCAAAAGGACCACAAATTGTCTAACATAGATGCAATACATTTGTACATGGACATCTATCATTCTATCTGGACGTCACTTAAGGTGGATTTCTTGTACATTGGAAGGTACTATGTTCAACATAACACTTACGCACAAAAAAAAAACAGTCTAGTTGCCGTGAAGGAACAATGAAAATAAGTAATTACATGTTAAGAGCGATCGCATTATAAATTTTGAATTACTACAATGTTCTTGTACACGATTAGAAACATCGAAATGTTCTTGTTTTTATGAGATGATGGACCCCCTAATGCTACGACTACAAGATATAGAGTACAATATTGTTAACCCATGTGTGGCGAGTAACGTGTAACAATGTAGTCATTTGCCCTTGATGTCGGTTCAATCAAATAAATACGTTGAACTTCACTATCGAACAACCATCAAACAACCTAATAGACTGAGTCATTAGAGCATACAATGCAATCATAGGAATTCAAATTTCACATCACGTACTCAGCCAAATATTTATTATTAGAATTATAACCAATTGAGTACATTGGTGGGCGTTACTCGCCTGGGACACAATCCAATCGAAGTCCAAGGATAATAACCAGAACATCATAGGGCCCTGTTTCGAACTCATAGACGGCGCTTTGAATTGCGTGGATTTCTCTACACTTCTCGTTGAATTAAATTTATTTTATTTCATGAACGGAAAACATAATTAGGCTTACTACCTTAAATTAAACCAATGTGACACACCAAAAACAAATTATTGATTATAATTTTATTAGCCTTTTCACATTAGAGTTCAGATTACCAATAAATACAAATCCAACCCTAGTCCGCTATGTTCAGAGAGAAATTAACCACTAACAATCCAATACAAATAAAGTTATACGACGAGTTGCTGTGTCGCGGTCAAATAAACCACTTAAAAATAATCGAAAAACTTAAACCGACGACTAGTGTCATACAACCATTATCATCTATTTTTAATATGTATAAAGGAAAGTCCAGCTACTAAAGTATGCATTTAAAATAGTAAATATAACAAAAACATTACGGAGTAAGATAAAAAACAAAAGACAAATTTAACTACAAAGGTTTTGTTTTTTTAAAAAAATAAAAGAGAAAGATGATTATAATTCGGGATGGGGTTGAGGAGTCGAGGAACAAAAAGTTGGAGTGGAATACTATGATTCCGAATTCGTAGTGGATGTGGATTTAAAATATGCTTGATTCGGAATCCAAATCCGGTCAATTGCAATGTCGACTATACCCTTAACCTAACGACTAACAAGCGTTTCTCAATCAGGGGGAACACAAATCATATAAGTCGAAACTACTAACAAGGTAAAATTTAATTTGGCGTATAACAGTTAAAGAAACCAAGGGACCATTACATGTTTGTCACAAACGGGAGACAGAAAGAAGACATGTTGAAATTAATAGTAACAAAAATAATACATAGCCATCATGGACAAGTACTAACCGAAGTACATGGACATCTAATAAGAACACACAGACTACACTTACCACCCCGTGGAAGGTGGTCTTACTTGTATGGACTGATATATGTTGGTCGTATACCTACATAATTATAATTTCATTATTTGTATGTCAGACTAGCGAAGGATAACATAATTAATAAGACTTCATACATGTGAAACAAATGAAACACACGTACACGATACGATTTATGAAAGATAAAATTTAGAAAGCAGAAAATGGGACATTAGAGTTAAACTTCATTCGAGATATAATAAAGTTCCAATAAATGACTCAGATATAACTAACATATACGGTTAACATCATTAGTGTCCTACAAACATTTTGAATATTACTAGTATGGCTTAAAGTTAATGTAAGAGTGATGGGTCGGAATAGTATGGCTTAAAGTTAATGTAAGAGTGATGGGTCGGAATAGTATATTACATAAAACGTTGACATGGTTTTCCCATACTTCGACTTCGACCTTACATCAATGAACCCTACTTAAACCTACATGGACGCACCAATACACGATATGATGTTGACACTTCAATTAAATGAAACCAACTACATGCATTTAATGTAAATGAATAAATGAAGGTCCTAATAGGACATTGATCGACAATTGGTATGTCTCAGAGGAAAAACAATATGTCACAAAGTTCTTATTCAACCAACTCAAATGAGAATTAATCTTCCTCAAGGTTTTCAAGAAGCAGTTGCACTGTTGTCCAATCATTACCAATTAAATCGAAGTGTTCGTTCCTTGTTAAGGGAGGTGATGTGGTCGACTACGACCTTGAATATGTGACGTCGTTCGATGCCAAGTTCACAAAAGTGTACGTTGACTACGCACGTGTAATAGGTGTGAAACCTAGAGAACTTCGATTCACTTTCAGAGGTCGTTACATCAGCCCTGAGACCACCCCCTTTGACTTAGGATTTTGGTGAAGGGAGGTTGTTCTTGCGTATGGCATGGTAAATTATCAGTTCAATTTTTTTTAGTAAAAACATGAATAATTGTTTAATGGATTTTTTAACGGCTTATATGTAAATTCGTCTCATATTTTTACAATGAATCGTAGGATAAGAAGACTCCAATGCCGGTTAATGAGAAGACGTTCAACAATCAACAAGCGAAGACCATTTTTATGATACAAGAAATGACTAACAACCCAAACATCGAGAGATACGAGAAGGAAAACACATTTGAGGTAAAAGATCTTTACAAGGAGTGGGCCCAACCGCGAGGAATTGATTGGGAGAAGGTTACCCTATACTTAGATCGGTTGCGCTAAACATTCATGCTCAAACCCGAGGTGCTACCATTTACCAAGCTGGCGTATACGGCGGAGCTCTACTATACGGGCGATGGGACGATGAGGACTAACCATTGTGCAACGTTGTGTATCAATTAGTCATGCAGCTTATTTTAAATAGTAATTAATTAATTGAAGCAGTAATTATGTAGTTGACTACGGTTTAAGTATGTAATCAATGTATTACAATGTAACTTGTACTAGGCGGTTTATTTCAATTATGTTTGTGTTACGTAGTAACTTTATTTGGCATTTATATTTTTACTGTTCCCACTTTAAATCTAGAATTGTGTTATATACTTATTTCCCTTTTTCTCTTTTCAACATTAACAACCACCAAATTAGCTCTCCATTTTACGAAAACAAACTCTAAAATGACAACCAACGAACAACCACCAACACCTTGGCCGCTGGTTCCCATTCAGCCTTTAACCAAGTATCTCGACTCACCGAAGATGAATCACGCTGAAATGAATGTGGAGTACTACGATTATTACTACCACTCCGATGTTTACGATCTTACTCCTCTATGTGCTTGTCATGTCGGTGGTCTCATTGCTTCACCCAATGAAGAGTACTCTTTCTTGACACAGCGTTCTCAATGGGGTTTCTACATGCAACCTAAAGAGACAGTTGGATACGATCTGAGACCGGGCCATTTACCAAACACTAATGACTTAATTAGAGAGGTGCCAGAGGTCTTCGTGGTGCTCCTTCGCTGGTGGTTGTCAAAGAGGGATTCATATTCTACGAGAGTGCTCCCAAAACGGACAGCAACAATCCTAGATCCTAAGATTGAGCTACCCACTTCAGGCTACACATACATGATTCGACCTGCCGAGGTGTACAAAGTAGTCATGGCCACCTACACCACAGCCGTGCATCCTATGAAGGTTCTTGATAAATTGACATCCATCGAGGTGGACTAGAAGATGGAGATCCGAAGGATTTGGTAGAACTCCTTCAAAAGATACAAATTCAACTCAATGAAAATCACCGGCCAGGTTGAGGAGACTGAGGATTGCTCGTTCGTACCTTACAACACCAACATAGTTGTGTGGAACTGCAAGGGAGCTGCTAGGGATTCGTTTCAGGGCAATTTCAAGAGACTCATGGATTTGTTTGCACCCAAGGTGGTGATTCTACTTGAAGCAAGGTGCTATTGGCACATGTTTGGTCCAATTCAGAAGAATTTAGGGAATGTAATGAAATGGGAGGTGGCTGACTGTGAAGGCATAAGTGGTGGGGTGATTGTTATGTGGGACGAAGAGGTTGTGAAGGTGAAGACGAGGTACCATCAAGAAGGAGAATCGTGTGCCTTGACATTCAAAATCGAGGTATAATTTGTTTAATCATCATTAATCACAATTTAAAATCTTAATTATCCGCTAACAATAATTAAATGTGCAACTTGTCAGGGGATTCATCAAGTTGTTCCGGCGACGAGGAAGCGACTATTTGCCCCATGATTACGGGATTCATCAGTTCGACTCACCAATTACGAATTAGTATTTTGTCTACGACGGAAGCGTTGTATTAACTTAAGTTGTAGTTATGTTTACATTTTAGTTTGACTAATTAACAACAATCGGATGGTAATATTGGCCACCAGTTCCACATTTTGTTCTAAACTTTTGTATGGTTTTAAGTATTGATCAAGTTAGATGAATATTATTAAGCAACTGTACTACTTTAACTGAATATTTTAAGGGTAATGAATGATATTAGTGTTATTGAGCGTTTATCATGACCTAAATTTGTGTAAAACCAAAATAACATTGACAGTATTATTATTTAAAAAAATTACAAATTGGTACTCTGAGTAAAACATCACACAATAAGATAATTTGGCCACACTATTCTACTTGAAGAATTAATGAGTGACAAATTCACATTCAAGGCTCAGCATTTGGCACTAAAATTCCACAATAATTTATAAAGACATTATAAATTTCCGAAATTGAGTGACCATTAAAATTATAGACACTGTCTATATCCCAATTTTTGTGACCATTAAATGTAAAGGCACTGTAAATTTGAAATATTAAAAACAGTCATTTTTCTAAAAGGTGAGTATAAAGTATAACAAATTAGAGTTACTACATTAATATGAAATTGGTATTTCCTTGTCACATAAAACCAAGCACAAAAATTATAAATGAAATATAATAATTTAAAATACCAAAGCAAAGTTGACATGACCGGACAGAGCATTAAAAAAGGGTTGACAACAGGAGGGTCAGAACTGCGTAGACCAAAAATGTCTTGGGAATACGCGATGTAGGCTTCCGCACTGGGAATACCTTAAACACCATATATACATACATTAGCTACGTCTGGACAACAATACCAATTACACCAACATAAGACAAATACACTTTGACATTGGAAACAATCCGTTCACATAACAT
Source organism: Bassia scoparia (assembly GCA_008642245.1). Classification (NCBI taxonomy): domain Eukaryota; kingdom Viridiplantae; phylum Streptophyta; class Magnoliopsida; order Caryophyllales; family Amaranthaceae; genus Bassia; species Bassia scoparia. The sequence continues at coordinate 10,980 of SNQN01013021.1, forward strand.
TAAATGCAACACCAACTACCAACCTCCTCACAACTAACTACAACTTACCTGAACTGAAATATAAATCACATTGACAAGGAAAATACATACACAGACTACAATAAGGAAAACATGAACTACGGAACGACAAATTTAGACGAAAAAACGTACCACAAACAACCTATCGATTATATATAAAATTAATGATGCTGTCTAGTTTTATACTAAGATTTAGCACAACTTGAAGCCACAACTTCAACAACACTGAATTAATATTAATTAAAGTCAAAAAAACATCTAAATTAAAGTCAAGAAAACTCTAACATAAAGTACATACCTATGAAAATAAAATAGATAATGTAAATAAAATACAATACCAATTACATAGGTCTAGTAAAGTAACGGATCTGACCAAGATCCAAATCAGACTCCCTTGTAGGGTCTCCGTTGTTTTGATTAGCCACTTGGCCCAAACCAAGGCCCAAATCCAACATACACTCAGCAATTCTTCCAAAAGACAATCCTCTTACAACAGCAGGTTTAGATAGCCCAACACAACCCTCACTCATTTGTATACCTCCAATGGATTTATGGGATTGGGCTGTCAGACCATCAAGCCCACCCAATGGCCTGCTCAAATTATTAGTGCTGCATGACCCAAAGGGTATCCTTCCACAAATTGGAATAGATGATCCACCAAATTGAGTAGTAGGCAGAGGCAATTGAGCTGCCATGTTCAGTGGAGGTCTCAAACTATTGACTTCCATTTCAACACCCGATCTCATAATCGGTGGGAGTGTCACGGTAGTTGTGAGTCCTTGTGGTGCGGTTTCTGGCTGCATTATTGACTGTGTAACATCAGGTTGAAATGCTAAGGGAAAGTGGGTTTGGAGATACTTCTCAATCACCTCTTCAATTTTCTGTGCCTACATATGCAAGTCGCGATGTTCATTAACATACCTTAACACAATAACCAACTACTACAAAAGCCTTAACACAACAAACTACCACTACTTCAAATAAATACATAGTTACTATGATAATACAACATACCTTCGCATTAGGCTTGCCTTTCCCTCTACCCTTGCCCTTGCCCTTGCCCACCGTTATCTTGAGCTCGACGATGGATTTTTATCTTGAATTAGTCGTCCAGTGTTTCGGATTCTTCGAAAGTACGTGGAGGATCCTTGATTACTGTGACTTTCATGATTGAAGCACTACGACTATTATCATCTGCAGTCAACTGGGTGGCTTCACCCGTAGTAAAGGGAGATGATTGGTCAACGGGCGTGCCTATCTCTCCAATACTTTCTTGAGTATCAGAAGTTGATTTCTTGATAGACATTGGGCTAACCTCATTCATCGCACGCTTCTTAGATGGTGCTGATCCATTTGGAAAGTCTTTAACTGCCACATCTTCCTTCTTCAACTTTGACGCACCACCCTTTATTAGGTTTACAACATAATCAAGATTCTTGTCAGACTTAGTGGCCAACGATAACAGGTTGCGAAACTCTATCATTGCCACATCCTCCCTCTTCGACTCATCGGTTTTAAACCCAAAAGAACAGTCCACTTTGACCTTCATGTGTCGCCTTTTAACATCTTTACACCACCTCACTAATATGAACTTCTCATTCAACTTCTGAACTTGATGAGACGCAAACACATGGACCAAATGACGACACATAATACCACAGTGAGCATCACCGGTAGATGCATCATATGTCACCCTATATTCCTGAACTTTCTGAGTAGGTACGTCCCTACGAGATTTCTTACATCGCCTCCACACAACGTCTTCCATAACATGGACAAATACATGCTCAGAAACCTTCTCCCTAGACACTTGGCTGACATACATCAGCTTAAGACACTCGACATGGAAATCATAAAACTTAGAAGATGTGTAACGCTGCTGGAAATCAACCTCGATAGGAAACTCGCTCACAAGTTCTCGAATATTGATACGACTATCAGCATCGGCATCCTCCTCAGCCCGGGCCCTAAATTGCATTATTGTAAAATACTGCGTGCCAAACTCATGAAGTGCTGTGTTTTTCTGGACTAAAACATCAAAGAAGTTGTTTATGCTTTCGGACCTCTGAGTTGTCTTCAAACCCGCCCAAAAAATATGTCTCATATACGCGGGAACCCACATGGCACGCTCCTCAAACAGTCCTAAGGATAACAATAAATTGCCAGGGTCAACATATAACCACTAACACAAGAATCAACTGCTCGGAAATAACTAAAGGAGCAGCAACTAATATCATACTTCAGAACCAAAGGAAAAAAAACATTAAAAGGGAACTATTACTTATCTTCCCACAAATAAAAAAGGTTACTTATTTCCACAAATAATTATTTTTACTAAAATCCATTGCAAACAATTCCATAAATTTCGTGACTTGTAATTATGCTGACAAAGAAACAATTTAATATAACACTAAATTTTGTTCAGATAACAAAAATTGGAACAGATTTAACAATTGAAAATCTAAACCTATTTACTAACCAAACAACCACCATACACAGGGCAACTTAACAGCAGCTAAATATTCATGCAATTATCAACACCCAAATATTTAACAACACCTAAATATTTGCAGGCCGTTCCAACAACAACCAAATTAAATTAAGAACTATTCAACGAACACAAAAAATTTCAGGGCACTTGATCATCAGTGATCAAACCATACCATGTGCTACAACGTTGACTGCGTAATAACTAATTTCAAATCAAAATTAAGGGGTAATTCACAAGTACCTTTCAACCAATCATTATCAACAAGCTTGTACTCAGTAATAACTGATAACCATCTTGCGTCAAACTCTCCTGGGTCTAAGCTCTCATATATCGCAGTCTTAAGTAACTTCTTAAACTCTTGGTATTTTGTGTAAGCTCCAAGTGAAACGACCCGTCTTATTCTAGGTGCATTGGCGGAAACAATACACTAAGTAGGGTCTCAAAAGATGCGGAAAAATTAAAAACTTCAAAAACAACTTAAATAAAGTTATTACATTCAAATCCAAGGAGCAACATCTCCCAATAACTTTAAGCAGTTCAAAACGTCTACACAAATTACGAATTATTAAAGGGGTAATCCTAAAGTCTCTCAGTAGTCTCTTTCCCCAGCGGCTCCAAACAAATCACTCCTCACCTACATCATCTAAAACCACAAAAAATTGCCACTTAGTGGCCAGTAACTAGACCATCCTTACACACATGTTCAAACGTAAACAAGGATAAATGCAAGGCTTAAATAAAAAGAATTCGATTCGAAGACCACAAACCTTCAATAATATTATAGTCAAAATAGAAAACAAACCAAGTGAATTAAAACCAAAATGAGTAAACCAATTAAATCCAAAACAGGATAGCTAGTAAGATCAACAAGTTAACAATAAATTTTCAAGTTGTAACTGGAACAGCTCGCCAGTGATACTA
>SNQN01013022.1:3522-14407 GCA_008642245.1 Bassia scoparia
TACGTAAACCCATAAAAAAAAGGAAAAATGGAAACTAAATAATCCCAACTTTTTGGTGTCTTCATGAATAATCCACCTGAGCGTTATTACGGAATATTACTAAACTTTAACCCCTATCTTCAACCATTATACTAAATGACCATAAAACCTGATTAGCAGGTCATTCTATTACCCCTTTTTCATTTTCCTTTCTTTTTTTTCTCTTAACAATTTTTATTTTTAAATTTTTTTATTTCTTTTTCCTTCTTTTCCTTCGGCTACCTTCTTTTGCCTTTATTTTTATTTTTTTCTTTTTCCTTCTTCTTCCTTCGGCTACCTCTTTTTCCTTTTTTTATTTTTTCTTTTCGCCGTACCTCCCCTCCCTCTTCTCCTCTCTCCTCTCGTAGTCTCGCCGACCTTTCCCCTCCGCGTACTGTTGCTGCCTTGCTGTCGCTGCTACTGCGTTGTGTTGCTGCCACCGCTGCCACCCCCTCCTCCTCTCCTCTCCCCTTCCCTCCTCCTCTCTCTCCCTCTCCTCTCTCTCTCTCTCCGGCCACTTCCTCGGCGCTCCACCAGCAGCAGCGCTGCCTAAGTTCTGCTGCCCTGCTGTCGTGTGTTTCTGCTGCGTTGGTGTTGCTGCCACCGCTGCGCCACCCCTGCATCCTCTCCTCTCGCCCTTCTTCCTCCTTGCCGACCAAGCCCAGCCACCACACGCTGGTGGTGCTGCTGCCCCTACTTTTTCTCACTCCTCTGTTTTCTTTTCCCCTGTTTCTTCTTCTTCTTCTTCTTCTCTTTTATTATTATTATTATTATTTATATTATTATTATATTATATATATTATTATAAACACAAAACTGGTAAGCGTTACAAGCAACAAAAAGGATAAGTGATCTTACAAGAAGGAGGGAGCCGAATACAATCTGGCCCCACTCCTCTAGCAATAGAGAAGCCTATCCGACTGAAGATGTGAGCAGTGCACGTGCCCCAATGTCCTGGCCCTAGGGAAACGTCTGAATCCGTTCAGAAGCGCAACAGCTCCCTTATCTAATTCCCCCAAGAAGAGAAGGAAAAAGAAGAAACCTAATCCAATTGTCCTACAACCGCCAAATACTTCTCCCGCTTCCGCTGAGCTGCTACCCCCACCATACGACCAGGAACGAGTCAGACAACCCAGTTGTGTCAAAGGAGAACAACCGTCAGATCAACACACACATCCAAGCCGTCATCCCAAGAATAGAGCAAAACATCGCCGTCGAAGAGCCCCGTCGATCCCATCAGTCAACCCAACATTTACCTCCTTTACGAGCAGATATCCCAGGAACGATAACCAAATGTCAAGAAGAGTATCCGGACAATATTTGACGGTGCTGATACCATCAACCCCGAGCGGAAACAGCGTTGATCCCCAACAATATCTCCATCAAAAACCCCGAGCAAGCCAAACAAGGAGCCGAAACGGAGAATAAAGGAACACCAACCGATAAGAAAGAACGACGATAGTCTTACCGTTCATAGATCTGGCCCAAACCAGATATCGAACCACCCTAGCCAAGCAGAAGCAGACTCCCTTTGAGATTTCCACAAGGCAACCTGACGTAGACAAGGAGTAAGTGAATGAGCAATGCAGTAACCTTCGTGAAATACAAACTGCCAGTTTCTTCATTAGCTTTTGGCAGCGATCTCACTTAGGGTTACGCATAAGGTCAGTCTCCACGGTCCTATTAAAAGACCCAAAGCACCATCAATAAGCCGACCCAAGACCAACAACGTCGGAATGCTGAAGTAGTATACCCTGTAAATTGGAAGACTGCCAACCGCGAGTGCAAGAAAAGCATAGTGCCGAACATTCACCGCTGAATAAAACACCTCAAAACCAGTAAGCAAAGGTAAGTGGCAAGCCGCCATTGCCATCACCAAACCAGGACGGAACGCTTGCAATGCGTTCCAAGGAAGCTCGCAAAAGCGACATCAAAGGAGAGTTGAGCGCCCTCGAAAAGATTAGGTGGCAAGTACGCATGCAAAGTAAGAGTTCAAACCCCCAGTACACGCACGAGAAGTAACACAACTCACACTGAGGATCATCAAGTTGAGCCACAAGCATCCATGAGCTTCAATAGTCTTTGACACTCTCTCGGAAACAAGTCCCCACAAAAGGAAGAACCGCACTACAGCCCACCTAACAACCGAACACCAAGGGAAGGCCGAGCATATCTGGAGGAAAGACCCCTGCAAGACGATTCCGTGGGTCCTCGTACGCAAAAGAGCTCCGTTTTTGCGACGTTAACATGAAGGCCAAACTAGTCCCTCCGCCAAATCATCTGCAAAACTTGGCCAACCACCAAGTATCACCAATGATAGTTCCATCATCCAAAATACCAAGCCTTGCAAGCTCAGGCGAAAGGTAGTCCCTGAAACGGCACACAACGATGTAAACAAGGCGAAAGAAGAGGACAAGAGAGTCACCGCTGCTGCACCCCTTGACAAGACAACAAAGTATGCTCGCCATAATAAAGCGCAGCTGGTGAAGAATAAAAAACTCAAACCCGGAGAAAGAGCAGGACAAATGCGCCGAACCTCACGAATTAAAGCAGAACGATCGACCAATTGAAGGCATTTCGAAGAATCGACCAACACATTAGAAAGGCCAACCTTCAGTCCCACGAGCCTCAACCAACCGTTACGCATGAAAGGATAGCCTCCACACCCCGCGAACCCAAACCCATATTGAAGACACTGAAATAACGACCAAACGCAGACCAACCAAAGCAGCTCCAACCTTAGAAACAAGGCGTCTCCAAACAGTACCCACACGATGGGCCTAAATACCACCCCCGGCTTACAAGGCGTTAGTGGAGCACTAGACAATAGCACCTAACGCGGCGGACAAGCACCAGAGAGAAACAAATTAACAACCTTCGTTATAGACCCTACATAACTCATCTGAATTGCAACAGCAGCACCACTAAGGCAATCGAGAAGGTGTTGAGTACGCAGAACCATCACGTCCGCAAGACGTACCGCTGGAAACCCTTAATTTGGCTCCAAAAACAACAGAAGAAGCAGCAATATGGGTGATCCACGGAGAACCCGTAGAACAGGAACAGGCAAGAGGTGCTTACCTCCAAAGCAGCAGGAGTATATCGTTGTAAGGATGCTAAGCGCCCGAAGACGAGAAGAACTATTTTGTCCCTTATAACATAATATGGGACACGATAGATGAAGGCTATAAAGGTTATTGTGTCCCCCCTAATTAAACAAGAGACGCATAAACCTATTACATCCATTCTAACATAATATGCGACGCGTAAAGTTTACCWAATGTGTCCCCTATTAGTTTACCTAACGTGTCCCCTATTATGTAATGTTGGACACATTAGCCTACCAAATGTGTCCCTCATATATAATATTGGACACTTTAGCCTACCTAACGTATCCCCTATTATGCAACGTTAGACACATTAGCCTACCTAACGTGTCCCTTGTTTTGTAATGTTGGACACATTAGCCTATCAATCGTGTCTCTTCTTATGTAATGTTGGATACATTAGCCAACTTAATGRTCAACTTTAAGTAAGGTTATCGTGTACCTAACGTATCCYCTATTATGTAATGTTGGATACATTAGCCTAGCCAACGTGTCCCTTGAGAAGGGTCACAATAGGTGAGCACCTATAGTATCGATGGCTACCGCGTCCCCCCATATTAGTCACGATAGACCATTTAGAGGGGACACGATATGTGTTTTTTGTAGTAGTGATGTCGTCCCGGGGAGTATTTGTCCACGAAAGACAACCACCGATAATGGAGGGTCTGATTTTTGACATCCGATCTAGATACCATCCCAGAGCAAACTGATGTAGCATGATTTACATATAATATAATYGACAAAACGCAGAAATGAATAACACTGACAGAAGATTCATATTATAGGCACGTAGGCAGTAAAAAAATTCTATAGAAGGTAGAAAAGCAATTCAAGGCTTTGTACCACAATCTGTCTTACAAAACTGTATGTAAGAATGTAATAATTTAATAATTCTACTATTCAGAGACATATGAGCATTTGACAAGAGGGAAACAAAAACCATCAACTTTTAGGAAGACATTGAAATTACACATTGAATTAAGCTTGCTAGAATACTTGGATATGACAAAATATGAACAGAACAAAAACAAATCTGCTGATGACCGACTCAATTGCTKTCGATTGGGCTGGTTATTCTACTTCTAATGAACAGTTTTTGCAACACCTATTCCTCTTTGAGTTCTTCCGTGGTACATAGAATGGATTCTGCTTGTATACTTTACTAACCAATTACACCTACTAATTAAGGGTGACTGACTACAGGTTCCTATCCACTCTTCGATGAAGGAGCTTGCAAAGGCTTTGATTCGTGAGAAAATGCTGCCAACACTGTTTCCTTGGTCAGTGGTTCAGAACCCTGAGACTTTACAACAAACGTATGGAACACAGTATCTGTACCTACAGCAAGTTTTGAATCAACAACATTAATTTCCGAGTCTTTGAACGCCTGTATCATTCTGGACGCGGAGTTGGGACAGGGGCAGAGTTTRGAACAGGAGGAGCCAATGACGGTGCAGGTGCAGAAGCAGGAGTTGGAGTTGGAGTTGGAGTTGAAGCTGGAGCTGAGACAGGAGCACGAACAGTAGCGGGGGCAGGAGCAGAAGCAATAGTATGGGTATGACTCGTATGAGCAACGACAGGCACAGGATCCTCTTGCACTATCTTATGAATAACAGCAGGTATATTTGAAGTTGATTTAGAATGAACCAAGGAAGGGGAAGCAAATGCAAACTTGAGTGCCTTCAGTACATCGTGGTTCTCCATAATTGATCGCACAGACCCCAATTCCACAACTCCAAATTCAGTAGGGATCAAGACAACAGTCTGAATCCCAGCAGACTTAGCAAGGAATGATCGAACACAGTAATCAGATTTCGACCTCAACAAATCCGACTCCCAGTAATGATTTCCAGAAGCAAAACAACTCCCTGGACCACCTTCCCCTCGAGGAAACGAAAAGTACATAGACACCAAGAAAAACATCTCCATATCAGTGACCCTATCCAGCCTACAAGCCAAGTTATCATCATCGGAACCTCCAAACAAAGTGTTCAACTTCTGAAGTACCCTTTTCCTGATCCTCTGCTGGGATTCATCCTCAAGGCGGAAATTCAAAAGCCGGGTAGCTTCCGACTCTTCCCCTTCCTTAGGCTCCCTACAATAGCCATCCCCCCAGCTCAACACCACCTCCCCCGACCTCGCCCTCGAGGTTTGCCAGAAAAACCCATAATTCCAGCTAAAATTACTAGCATTAGGCCTCTCAACAAGATCAGACAACTTATTCTGAATGTTCTCATTGTTCTCAAGACTGACTAATGAAGTCTCAGCAGTGAAGGGGCTTTTAACCAAGTAATCAAATGCGCGAGTACCCAATATTGAGGCGATCACTGCCTTATCTTCCTCATTCCATGCCAACCCTCCTCCCACAGCCGGGGCTAGGATATTGGAGGCCCTGTTCCGATTCATAATATGAGGCCCTTAAATAAAAAAAAAAACTTTATTAATTAGATAAATTTTGTACGAAAACATGTACTTATTCACTTAAAACGCAAAAAATTTCAAAGCATCAAATGTATTATGTATTGAACAAAGAAAAAATAATCAAACAAGTGGTTAAAAATGAAAATTCAAATAACCACAAAAAATAAAATTATGTTATGTAACACTCGGTTTTTGTGGATGTCCATTTGTTTTCCTAGACTTTTTCCATATTCACAATTATTCTAGAATTATCATGTAACATGTCTTTTCATATGCCAATGTCATAATGATGTAACCCCCATTCTTTTCTTATGTTAAGGCTTGTGTATAAGTGGATCATTTTGATGAATAAGAATAACGATTATCTAGCTTCTCCCTAATATTCTCTTTATACTTTTTTCCTTGCAATTTCTTTATACCTKTAGTTCCATAACACATTATCGGCACAAAACTCTAACCTACTAAGCAGAATTATAAAACATTATATTATATATAATAATTAAGTTGAGATTGAACATGAAGTTCTCAACTCATACATTTGAACCTGAAGTTCCTTATATTCATAAAGAGTAATCATTTACATGGACTTGAAGTTCCTAAACATATAAAGAGCCTAAAGCCTAAAACCCTTAAGTGTAATACAAAGACATGTACATGTCCTATAAATGTCTAATAGTTTCTAATGTATGTAGCTTAGATAATCCAGGATGGAAAAGAAAAATGTGTTCTCTTATAAACAATGTCATGTGAAAATATAAAGAATTTGTAYAGCTTATATATTATTGTTATTGGGTGGATTTTCATATAATAAATTTTAGATGAGTAATCATAAATAACTAGACTCATTCCCAGAAGTGAATGAGAGTATGGATATAAGCAKGTTTGTGTGATGTTCTTTGATTATAAGCAAGACATTGTATTTATGAGTTTTAAGTGATTGAACATGACTTTGTAAGCACAACATTGTGCGCAACTTATTTGATACATAGGTTGATCATGCCCATACATATAAGACGATAGTCTGATTTAAAAAGAATATTGGACTATTTTTCATATCCCCATGTACAATGATTAGGGGGAGATATTATTTATTTGATTAAGTTATTAAATCATTGCACGAATGAATAATAAGATGTATGAATGGCCAGTTTGATACATACAATAGCTCAAAAATATTTGATTCTGTGACCACATATTCATCTAGAATGAACCATYTTGAAGATGAATGTAAATAGTTGTCATTGTTAATTGAATATGTTGATTTTAATTGCTCCAGTCAAAATTGATATATAGCACGCCTAAAGYGTGACAAATTAATTTCTTATAATGATATATAGCACGCCTAAAGCGTGACAAATTAATTTCTTATAATGATAAGAATTGATGATCAATTACAAATATGTTTTAACTACATTATTAAATATAATGCTAACATCCTTAATATGGATATGGATAAATGTCATTGACTATATACTAGTAGTAATGCTCGAGTTAAATTTCATGTTCTTGAAAAAAAACATCAATTGCTTATGAAACTTGACACTAGAACACGTCTGAAGCGTGGTATACAATGATCAAAATCCTCAAAAGAGGAACAAAGCAATAATAGACAATGACAGGTTTGAGAAAATGATACACTTTTGATGATATGAACCACAAGCTATAATCATTGTTATTCTATACCTATATAGTAATGTATGAAATTTAGGCAAACTCTTAGGTGCATTGAGTGCACTTATTGTACACCAGATTAAAGTGACCTTTTTAGTTAATATAATAACCTCTTTGATCAATAGAGTGGTCATTCTTATTTATTACTATATTGATGTAAAGTGAAAAATAGGTCAAATATATTGATATAAAGGTCATTATATGCATAATGCACAATATGATGCATACAATAACTTCTCTAAAATTTAAGAGGAAGATAGGAATTAATGACAATATTCGTGGGTACAGAGAGAATGAGAGTTGAATGTTTTGTGATAATGGGGTAATGTCATCGARAATAAGTGAAACAAGGGAATAACGAAGAGTCTGGTGTAAGTTTCAATGTTTTATGCCCAAAATATTTTWAAAAATAGCGCTTAAAAGGAATCGAACTTGGGTTCCTTAGTTTGTGGCCCAAAACTTAACCACTGAACTACCCTGTTTTCTATTTTTGATATATGCAACAATAAATATATGTACTACGTATAATATTTTTGAGGCCCCTGGTATCCAGAGGCCTTGTTCGCAGGCCCTGCCTCCTCCCATTCCCAGCTCTATATTTGTCATGTGAAAAATCACTATCACTAAATCACATATAAATCTCAAACAATCCAAGCTATAAAAAAACCAACTTCTTAAAATAGYAAAACCCCAAATTTCAAATCTTCAACAGCAGAGTCAAAAACCCTAAATTGCATACAAAAGCCCACCACTTCATTTTTCTATAAATACATATACATATCTAGCACAAAATCCATTGCAAATCCAATCACTTGTTCGGAATTTAACAAGTGCCCACTTAATTTTAGATCTCATATATTTTTACTAAAACAACAAATGACCCCCTTTTTTCACCAATTTGCCCAAAAATAGTCAATCATTAAATCAATTGATACAAGCACAAAAGTAGACTAATTTCAGACAACAAACTAAAAAATCAAAGGGAAATAAAAAAAAATAAAAAAAAAAGATTGAATACACACCATTCAAGTACTAAACACCAATAATCTGAGTTGTTGTTTTTCTGCGCAGCAAAGCTCGTTGATTCCAATACAGCAACAACCCAATGGAAGAGGAAGAGAAGGGTTGAATTTGAATATTTNTTCCCAACAAATAAAAATCACAAAACAAACACAAGCAAATACAACCCAAAATTGTTAGAAAGGAGGTATACCGAAATTGAAGTAATGCTTGTCTAATTGTCCTCAAAACTATATGGAAAGTTGATTTTTCCTATCTTTTGCTTCTTTTAAGTTGGTCCACCCACCTACTTATATCTATCTACAATTTCACTCTATAAATTCTGTAGATCTAAATAGAGATGAAGGGTGAACTGTTACAACAATAAAATKTGGGTGAGACGTGAACCAAAAGTGAAGGAAACAAACTTCAGGCTTGGTAATGAGGAAGTTTTGCATTACATCTTTARCAGCAACAAGATGGATATAGATTCATGCAGCTTAAACCGCGCCGAAAAAAATAGAAGCTGCACAACGCATTACAACAATGCCTTCACAATTCACTAATAATATAGTATCAAGTTGTCAACATTGAAACTTTCCTTATTCGGACAAAACTATCTTTTTCACTAATAACATGGACCATTTCTGACAGAGTGATAATGTAAATTTATATTGAAGTATTCAGATCAATGAAACCTTCAATTAAGTGGCACTGTTTCTAAGGAAAAGGTCTATCAGTTGTCTATCCACATATCCCTATAAACTTTCTGAAGAATATTATTATTGGTTCATCAGTCATCACAGATTCACAGCATTGCTGCTCCACCACATCAGAACTGGCAATTGGCAATTTAGTGAAGTTCAACCAAATCAATTCTCATAGTGAGGCTCTCAAGTCTAAAGTTTCCAATCAGCTTCCATTTCAAGCTCAGAAACCATAGCCTCGGAAGTCCTGATTCAAAAATTCCTATATCAGCTGAGGAAGGTGATAATAACCCCCACAGCACAATACATATAAGTTATAACTCTCTGCAGTTTATTTCAGGCTCCAGGAGAAGAATGAACAGCAAGATAGTCAAACCAAACTACACAATAAAGTTCAGAGGACTACACCATGGATATCGGAACTAGCACATGGGAAATTTTAACAGTAYAAATGTACTATAAGATGGAGTTTGGGACATGAAGGTGAAAACAACTTACCGCCTCCATCAAAATTTGAAGGTCTGCATTAGAGATATGATGTCCTAGCTTCTGAAGAAACCCTTTGCTGCTCCAAGTTGATCTTGCCAACCTTGTAAGTATCAATTGAATCAAATGCCTCCTTTATGTCAGCCGCTTCTTCTGATGACAGATGCTCAGCAATCACCTGTCAATAAGCAAAYCAGTATTAGTATTATTTACCAGCATACAACAAATATTACCAAAGCATAGAAGATGATGGTTGCTTTAAAGTTAATAATTAACACGAAAAAAGCTGTCATCTTCACCTTTAGAGCCTATTTCTTAAACTTGTTCATCACAGAAAATTTCATTAATCTGGTTTTCGCAATTTCACCAAGGGAGACATATGTAGCTTTCTTAATATTCTGCAACCATGGATGATCTGCAATTTTCATAAAGGTGGTCCAAATAAGTACCTATTACATCATGTTTGAAAATACAATAAATTATACTATATTAACTGAAGCCAACAATGAGTTACCAAGTACTTTTTGGGTTGAAGGCCATTTCTTTGGGTCAGGCTCAAGCATTTTCTCGCAAGATCTTTGGCATTATATCAGATACTTTTGGCCAAGGATCCCTTTTAAAGTCGACAACTGAGCGTATAATGGCTTCTGCAACACCTTGTTCAACTTCAGATTAATGTGCATAGAACTGGTCAGCACGTTACCAAAAGGACACATATTGTGGCATTACGCACACGCTCATAAGAATTGAACAAATGAAAAAGAAAGTACATACCTGCCCAGAACGGAGGAACACCACACAACAAGATGTATAAAATAACTCCAACACTCCAAACATCAATCTCTGGACCATAGTGACGTTTTAGAACCTCAGGAGCCATCTAGTAAGGACGCCCATGATTTCAKAGAATTTCTAGCCTGTAACCAGTCACACATTTGCCTTCCATATTGCACGGAAATGAAACAAAAATAAAATGCAAAATGATGTTTGGTAATTGGTAATACCTTGCTTGAAAGTTACTAACAACCCAAAATCAATGGCCATTAAGGCGGAGTTTTCCTTGTTGGCGAATAGAAAGTTCTAGGTCCCTATGTGTCACGGTCCTAGCGTTTTGATGCTGGAGCGTGCGGCGCGCTTCGGCCTTTGGAGGCGGAAACGTAAGCCTTCTTGCGGAAATGGGGCCTCACGAGCACACAGCAACGTGAGGCGATTCTCTTTTAGAAAGGGGCGTCCGGGCGCTTGGGAYGGCCGACTACGTCAAAGCGGGCCCAAGCGRGATCYGGACTCGGGAATCTGTATTTGAGTTTGGGATTTTGGGATTGGAATGCTKAAAAAGTAAATGCAAGCACAATATCTATAAAGGCATTAAGGCATTAACACATTAGCATGGGTAGGAGGAATGCTTGTGTGAAATATTCTTCTCATATATCACCTTCCCCCTAAAGAGGTTAAATTAAATGAATACATTTGCCCCTA
>SNQN01013024.1:0-11206 GCA_008642245.1 Bassia scoparia
CCACCTGCACACTTTTCAGAGCAAGTGTTCACAAATTCAAACACAAAAGTTCTTTTCTGACTTGCTTTGTAGATCAACAAAGTAAGTTGTTCCTCTCCATTGATCTCATTAGTTTATTTCTGGTAACCCGGTTGATCTGAGGGGCGAAATAAACCTAAAAGGAAAGCGTATTCTCCGTGCCTTGGATATTATCCGTTCTACCCTCTTATTGTTCTAACAATCTTTAGTTTAATTTCGTTTTCGTTTCGGATATGGCATCATCACTTCAAGGACATGGCCATGAACTTCCAAAAGTGCCAAGTTCGAAGTGTGGGGTTTAGGAGTGGCCAAAAGAAGATGCACTTCTATTGACTACCTTGACGTGGTTTATGTGCTCGCCAACCCTAAGACCACCGCTTCCCCAAATGAGAGGAGGAGCCCTTGGAAACGGTGAGAGGCGGTGCAAAGGATTAGCGATGACTACGTGATGTCTTCATATCCTCAATGCTCTTTCGGGATTTCCTTTTCGATCTTTATCAAATAGCGGATAATGCAAAGCGCTTTGGATTCTTGGAGGCCAAATACATTTCCGAGGGATGCTTCAAGTAAGAAATTTCTTGTTAGTTAATTTTAATCATTAAAATGACTAAGACCGGCCTATAATGGAAAACAATTCCATGGAAATTCATCACATTTTGAACCAAATTCAGCACATGGAATGGTGATGGATGTGAAGCCCTTGCGCGTTGCATCTATCAATTGATAAATTACACCATCTTGGAGGAAACTAAAAATGCTCTAAAACATAAAAAGAGGACATGACCATAAGCAATTGGGTACACATCTTCCATTGAAGAGGGTATCCGGGCTCAAGATGGGGTTAAGGACCTAATATAATGTCCAAAAATCTGCCAAACGTGGTAGAGGTTGTGAGTCAGCAGGGACTAAGAAATCCGAATGTCATACTAAAACCAATGTTGAAAACAAGAAACGGAAGCTTTGGCTTTGTTGGGTTTGCAAACGGTCCTCATTTGAAGAGGGATTGCCCTTCCAAGAAGAATAAGCAAAGAAGGATCCAACCTAAAGGTGGTCCTTCTAACCAAGCTATGATACCACATGTAGTTACAAATGACGAAATGAATTTTGTAGCTAGATTTCTGAGATTGTGTGTGCAGAGTTGATGATACTTGGTGGGATTGATTCGCGGAAGCCTCTGACATGTGTTGCAAAGATAGGCATTTTTTCCAAAACCTACAAGGAAGTTGGAAGATGGGCCAATCTTGACATGGAATGATTCTACGGTCAAGCTAGAGGAATGGGCCAAGTTAGAGTTGTTGTTAACATCGGGAAAAAACTCTTACTCTTAGAGATGTTGTTTTTGTACCGAAGTTAAGGAAAAATCTTGTGTGCCGGAGTCTCTCTTGAATAAGTTTGGTTTTAGGAATGGTTTTTTGAGTCCGTAAGTTTGTACTTTCTAAGGGTGGTATTTATGTTGGTCAACGGTTATATTGTTAATGGCATGTTTAAGCTCAATATTGATAATAAAGTTGTTGATTCTGTTTATATGCTTGATGTTTCTTCTCTTTGCACAATCGTTAGTCATGTGAATAAATCGTCGTTATATGACATGTGCTAAAATGGGATAATTCCACCATTCGATTAAATGAGAGAAGGTAAAACTGCATGCTTAAATAAAATCACAAGGACCCCCTTTTCCAAGTGTGACAAGACAAACTGTTTTGCTTGAATTGGTGCATTAGTGACTAATTGACTTACTAGTTCACCTCTTTAGCAATAAGAAAATATGTGTGTAACTTTTATTGATGATGCATCAAGGTTTTGTTACTTGTATTTGTTATCATCTAAAGATGAAGCTCTTGATAAATTTAAGAATCTATAAGACCGAAGTGGAATTACAACTTGATTTAAATTAAGAAACTCGGACGGATAGGGGTGGTGAAATACTTTGATCCAAGTTATTTTAAATCATTGGTTTATTCATGAAACGACCCACCATATACTCCACAAAGTAATGGTGTGGCGAAAGGAAAAAATGAGACTTTAAAAGAAATGGTAATTCCGTGCTATTCTAAGTTCGGTCTTAGTTGACGGTTTTTGGGTGAAGCAATTGCTTACGTATGTTATGTTTGAATCGAGTTCCTAAATAAAGAACAAGATTACCCCATTAATGAACTTTGGGTCTAAAAGGAAGCCTAATCTCCATTACCTTAGGGTATGGGTGCTGTTAGCGCAATGTCCCAAATTGACGGAACCGGAAACGTAAAAAAAAACCGGGGGGGGTTGGGTGAAGAGGGATTGATTACGTCTTATATAGGTTATGCTGGAAATAGCAAAGCCTATAGGTTATTCTTAAAATAATATTTTGTTTCTATTCACTCCGGATAGAATCAAGGGATGCAATATTTGATGAAACCGATTTTCATCGATTTCTAGACAAAAACATGGTACCTAGTACTAGTACTTCCATTGTAAGATGACATTACTAATGATCATGATACTACATTTCGGAAAGTGAGAAAAGTTAAAGAAGTAGAATGCAAAAATCTTTTGGACCAGTTTTCAACTATATTAGTTGAAGGTCAAGGGAGTCTCTTGAGACTCAAGCTTCATTTATTGTTACCATATAGAGGAGATCCTAAAATCCTTTGATAAGGCAATGAAGTCTCATGATGCCGGCTTTTTGAAAGAGGCCGTAAATGATTGAAATCGATTCCATTTGGGGAATAATACTTGGGTTCTATCGGATTTACTTCCGGTTGCAAAACTCTGGCTGTAAGTGAGATTTTTGTTTACAAAAAGAAGAGTCGATGGAACCATATTAAAACACAAAGCACGTTAGTGCTCAAGGTTTTAGGCAAAAGTATGGTATCGATACTTTGACACTTATGCTCGCTGGCAAGATAGCTACATTAGACTTTTAATTGGCCGTTTAAGCGCGATTCATGCCGTCTTGAAATTCACCAAATGGATGTCAAAACTTTCCTTCTAATGGTGAATTGGGAGGAATTACATGGAATTCAACCAGAGGGTATTTCAAAGTCAAAGGACAAGAACGAAGGTTGCAAGTTAGTTAGATCTTGTATGGGCTAAAACAAGCACCTAAGCAATGGCATCAAAAATTTGATTGATGTTGCCTTTGCGCCAATGGTTTCAAAATTAATCAGTATGTAAGTGTGTATATAGCAAATTTGATGATAGCGTAAAGGTTCATATTGCTTATTGTTGTACGATATGCTTATCCTTTGGAACTGATTTGGTGAAGTCATAAAGACCAAGGTTTTCTCTTCAAGTAGCTTTTCATGAAAGATTTGTCCCCACAAGCGGAGTGATTCTTGATAGAATTGTGAGAGGGAGAAGGAACTATTTCTTTGTCCACAATCTCATTACATTGAGAAAGTGACTTCAGAGGTTCAATGAGCTAACTCAAGTTATTGCTTACTCCTATGGATCCTAACGTTAGTTTGGTTCCAAGTAGTGGTACTCCAATTGCACAATGGAGTATGCCAAGCTTGGTTGAAGCTTGATGTATGCAATGACTAGCCACTAGACCGATATGCTTTTGCTATTGGTAAGCTAAGTCGGTTTATCTTTATACTAGTAATCCTAGTATGACTGCATTGGCATGCTTCTAAAGAGTGCTTGGTATTTGAGAAACCAAGGACTATGGTTGACATATACCGGGATCCTTCTGTTTTGAAGGTACACGGATGCTAGTTGGATTTCCAATAAGAAGATTTTTCGTCCACAGTGGTATGGGTGTATTCTTCTGAGACGGTGCCATTTCATGGGCTCAAAGAAGCAAACATGTATAACTGATTCAACTATGGCTCGAGAATCATTAGCTTTAGCTTCTTGTTGCAAAAGAACGCGAATGGCTAAGGAATGTGTTGAGTGAGTTAATTTGTGGTAAACCATGTCACCTCTTGCTATACATTGTGATAGTGCTTCACAATTGAAATGTAATATAAGCGAAGTCATACAAATGCGCAAGTTAAAGGCACATTGGGGTTAGACATAGCTATGTTCGTCAATGATCAAGGATGGGTTGTATAACCATGTTTTGTTCTCGGTCTCAACTCAATTTGCGGATACGTTTACTAAACCGTTGCCAACGGCAGATTGATTGGATTAAATGAACAAAGGGATGGGTATCTTAAAGCCTATTGAACAACTTCAATGAAAGGAAACTCAATTCGAGTTAATAACAACGTTGGATCTCGAATTCAATGAGATAGAATTTCATTGAGTGTTGTTCACTTGTTTCATCCCAAGGTTTAGTGCCAAATCTCTGCAATTGATAAAGGATTGACATTTTATGGAAAAATTCTTATGAATCTTTGAGGGAATAAGACTAATTGCAGGAGTCGTACGTTAAGATTTACCTATGTGATTAGAAGGTTTGCCGCATCGTCAAGTTTGGGCTTAACTTGAAACGGCTCAATGAATGGATTATGGATACCATGGCTACTAAGGTATCGAGGTAAAAGGGAATTTTGTAGTGCCTTGTGTGTGTTGTACCTTCGGTGATTCGTAGGATTTTGATTCAAAGGCATAGTCCATCACAGATTGAATCATTGTTAGTGTGCATACCTAAGTAGGAATCAATCTTTAAGATTTTCTATTATGCATAAGTATGTGATTGGTAATTTGCAAGTAAAAGAGGTTTTGTCAAATTTATGTCATAAATGGGAGGAGGACTGTTGGAACATTTATGCATTAAAATGGACCTTGGACAAATTGAATTATAAGTAAATTAACGACAAGTCGTAGCAAAGTTCTAATTGGAGTAAAACCAAATTAGGAGAATTTGGCGGAGAAGAACGGGCAGAGAAGCCAAATGGCGCCAAGCCACCAGAGTGGCGGCCACGCCGATTTGGTTCTGGCCCAATATGGCCGCCCACGCCATATGGCCCCTATCGCCTTTAATGCGCAATCAGGTTTATTCTATGCTATTGATGGTTTGTCCGTGGTGCCTACCTAATGCAATTGATATGTGATTTAAATGACATTATAGCTGTTGTTGTATATCAATTAGTATGAGTTTGATTGGTTTTAACACCATAACTCAGATTGATTGGCTATTGATGCATTGATTTATGGGGGTTACACTCCATTAATATGGCTGTTGGGAGTACTCCTAAGTGCCTATAAAAGGCTAGCTTGATTCATTTGCAAGGACACACTGAAACATTCTTGTTTTCTTTTGAATTACTTGCTTTCTTCTTTTGAAACTTCTTGCAAAACTTTTCAGAGAGTGTTCTCCACAAATTCAAACACAAAGTTCTCTTTTCTTGACTTGCTTGTAGATCAACAAAGTTAAGTTTCCTCTCCATTTATCTCATTTAGTTATTTCGTGTTAACCGGTGATCCTAGAGGGGCGAAAAATTAAACTAAAAGGAAGCGTATTCTCCCGTGCCTTGGAGTGATTACCGTTACTACCTCTTTTGTTCTAACATAGATATGGGTAAAATAATGAAAGTTGACTCTAGAAATGATGTAATCATGTAATGTTTGAGTAAATAAAGTAGGTAAAAGGTAAAAAAGTTATTTTTAGATTGGTTTGGAACATCTATTTGAAAACGGCCCAAAAAGGAAACTGGAACATCTAAAAAAAACGAAGGGAGTATAATTTTATAATAATTTCGGAAGTTTTTTCATTTTAGGTAACTTATAATATTTAAGAAAAATAGCAAACAACTACCCACTTTTTTTTTTGAAAACAACTACCCACTTTTTTTGTAAAGTTTGTGAACCACTACCCATGGCTGATTTCATGTGAGCAAAACCACTAAAAACACTCGTGGGCCCCACTGCTTGGATGTTTTGTGGCAAAACCCCAACCTGAATATGTGAAAAGACACTAATACCCTCCCATTAACCTCACCTTTCCTTCATACTTCTTCTTGGATTAGTTTCTTTCACACTCTCTCCTCTCATCTCTCAATCTCTCATTTCAACAATCAAACACACATTCACTCATGAAATTCACTCTTAAATCCACATTTTTATTCGTTTTTTCTCACTAATTTCACAAAGCTCTCGTTTTTCGTTTTTAAACCCAAATTTCTTGGTTCATTCTCGACTTTTTTGGGGGTTTTTGGAGCTTGCTTGGATCTGAAATTTCTGGTAATAATCACCAATTGCTCAATTAATCAACCTCATTCATGCATTCATCAATGAAAAACCGAAACCCCAAATCAATTTGCAAAGTTAGGGTTTTTTGTTTTTACGAATTACCAATTTCGAAACTGCAAAGGAGCGGCAATAACTGGCGGTGGGCAGCAGGTGGTACGCCGGAGGGGAGCCGGTGGCGGCGCGTGTCGTTGGGGACGCGTTGCAGCGAGCCGAGGAGAAAGCAGTCGCATGGGCTGCACTGTACGACTGTCTCTTTCGCACGACGCTGGTGGGGGTGTGCCTGACTAGTCGGCAAGGCCAGGCGGATCGACGCCGGTGTCCTGTTCATCGGAGCAGAGAGAGAAAATGTTGGGCTATTGCCGTTGTTGRTGCTCTRCTTTGATTTTGTGTTTGGGGGGTTTTGCTTAATTGATTTTGATTTTGATTTGTGGTTTTGATTGAACAAAGAAATTAAAATGTAGATAGGATTGACAATGGAGATGAGAGATGAGACGAGAGAGAGAGTGTGAAAGAAGTCAGAAGAAAGAAACAAGAAACAAGAAAGAAGAAAGAAGAAAGAAAAAAATAAATGGAATGGAATTAGGGTCATTTCCAGCATTGCAGTGAGTGGGTTTGGGCGGAAAAACATGGCTTGTCGTGGCGCCCCTACGTGCGTTTGGGGTTAGTTATTTCACCTGAATCAACGGAGTGGTAGTGGTTCGTAAACTTATGAAAAAAGTGAGTCGGTTGTTTTACAAACGAACAAAATAAAAGTAGATAGGTGTGTAATCAAAAGTTGAAATGAATAGTTAGATAGTGTTGAGCAACTTATCTACCCATTCACTATATGAACGCGCATTATATAAGGGTCTGTATATTACTTTTTCCTTTTAAATTCATTGTAACTTTTTTTGCAAAAAGGTTAAGGAAAGTTAATTTGGGCTGGAAAGAAATAATTGCCTCTGATTCAATCTTGGAGATATCACATGAAATTTAGAAGTTTTCGGATTCAGCATTATGAAACGTACTCCAACAAATATTCAAGGAGATACTACTAATACCAAGAAAAAGTCCATAAAAAAGGACTAACTGTACAACTGAATCTGCTGTATTTCACATTTTCTGATTATGCGGTAATCGTTATATATTAACGGATGTTGATTACGTTGGATATCTTGACATTCAACATGTTCACGAGTAAATAGGACTAATTTTGTAGATTTATTGATATGGACTACCTGTTAAAGGTTCCTAATTGAAATGAAACTAAGCGATATATTCCTTCCTCCAACACTTTCTAGTGTATTCTACTTTTAGATAATCCGCGAGCATTGCTAGCGAAATTTTGTCTTATGAATAAATATAAATTGCTTCACAATTACATCAAATTTGATGTTTTTAATTGTAATTATGTTAAAATAGTGTTTTATTTATGACAAAAAAAATATTTTATAGTTATAATAATTAATAAATAATGATAAAAAATATAACTTGATTTTTTTTATTACTACAATAACACATTTATTTCTAACCTTCATATCAAATGCTTTTTACGATTTTTTATGCTATTATTAAATAGAATGTGTGTTGAGCAGCGTGAAATTTAGGTAGAGGAATATTGAGAAGTGGGTGATTGCTTGTCATATTTAGTTAATTATATATATATTATATAGATATATACTATACTGATATTCTAAGTGAGATTTTTAGTTTGTGTTTTTTAAAACTCATGTAACTATATCCATACTCCATCGTTTATTTGGAAAGTTGCCTTACCCATACACTATTTGGGTGTAAAATATGGAACTAATATAATATAAGAAGTGGGGTTAAAGGTAAATTTAGATTGGAGAGAGAAACAAATAACATTGCACTGTTTAATACACATGGTGTATTGCAAGTTGGTAATGATAAGTTCCACATGGTGGGCCATACCACAATTAAAAAATAATACTCCTCTGTAGCGAATTTGTTGCAACTTTTGCCATTTTTGGCAAAACTATTACTTGCAACTTTAATTAATTCTATTTTTTTGCATATCATTAAAGTAGTAAAATGACGTTTACCCTTACTTTTTTTATTATACAATTTAATTAACTTAAATTAACTACTCACAAGACTCTAACCTAACATTAACTTTATGCCTAACATTCCCTCCTTTTTATTCTCCCACCAAACCTGTATCTTTACTGATCTACCCTACCACCGACTTATACCCCCCCACCCCCTTTTTTCTCGAAGCTTCATCTTTCCTTTCATTTTCCCCAATTCCCGCGATAGAAACCTAATTCTGGTGAGGCCATTTTCTACACTCTTTCTTCTTCGTTTCTTCATTGGTTCTTCGCACTCTTGGTTCCCCAGATCTTTGATTGTTTTGTTTTTTCATATAAATCCCCCGTATTTCGTCTTCTCTCTTCAAAAATCCGCGTATTTAAGCAAAAAATAGGGGCTCGCCTCAGTCCCTTATATGACGCTATAGAGATCACATCTCTGGTCGTGGATGAAATTCGTTTTCCTCGAGGATCCTTCTGTGAGGGAATCGAAAGAGGGGACCATTTACCTCTCATCGGTTCTATTTGAATGGTGAAAAGGATCGATTCATTGCCTCAAGCTTTCAATGCTTTGGCTGGGTTTTGGTTAAGCTGAAGTAGAAAGATGCTTGTTATCGCAAGTATCCTTGCCGAATTCTGGAGAAAGAAGAGCATTGAATGGGAGAGGAAGTGGTTTAGGGATTTCACGTTTATCGAAGATTATGGAGGAGGAGGAAAGCAACTGAGCCAATCCCGAGGATATCATCAACATTAAGCACATCTGAGGACACTACTCGCTAGTGGCTGCACGAGATTGAAAGTGGAAATGACGCTGAGGAGGAAATATCTAGAAAATAAGGTAAGCAGTTGGTTTGGGCTGATTGTATGTGGTTTGCATTAGAGCACAAAAAAGGTGGGCATTCTGAGGATGGTTTGCAAATTTTACGGCAAGCCAAAGCCGCAATTGCTACTATAGCGGGTAGGGTAAGGTCATTCAAGAGAGTTGGGACTCCTTGATGGCCACCGTTTGGTGGATATTGATGGTCAGGAAAGGGTAGATAGTAGTGTGGTTTGCGCAAGTTCCTCTTTTTGGTTACAGGGAGAAGGCTTGAGAAGAGGCATATGCTAGACAGAAGCAAAAGCCAAGGTCGAGGGCCATGGCTAAGGCTTTGGTGGAGCCAGGCTAGGGCTAAGGCCTATAGGTGCCCAGAGTCCCATTATACCTCGCAATCCCACTGGCCATTTGCCCACGAAAATTGTACCAGTTCAAACCACAGGAGGCCTTTATTATCAGCTGACGAAGAGTACCATGCCTTAAAGAGGGAGGGAAGGAAGGCTCAGAGACGAGAAATACAACTTGCTTAAGCCTTAAGCTTTGAGCCTAGTGACTCCTCATTGGAAATTTCTGGACACAAGATGATTATGATGTCCCTGAAATCCCCCTAACTCTGCTTGACTGGTTTGAATTTTCTTACTCTGTTTATTTATGTTTGTTTGGTTAATTGTGTTTGGTTTGATTAATCTGCTTGTGATGGATTCGTTGGAATTTTGGTGTTTTTGGAATGTTGATTTGTTGGAAATAGGAATTGTTGGAATTTTAGATGGATTGATTTTTTTTGCAATTGTTTTTGGGCTGATGATGGTTAATTAGGAATTATGTTAGAATTATGTTGGTATTATGTTGGAATTATGTTGGAATTATGGATAAATTTGATATCCCTTTAGCTTGTCTGAATTTTTGGAATATTGTTTAACTTGGATGGTTGGTCATGTTATTGCTGGATTATGCTCTTTTTTTTATGTTGGATTATTTGCAGATTTTCTAGATTATGTTCCGGTTGTTGGATTTATTTGGTGTTGGATTGTTTGGAGATGGCATTTGGATGAAATGGTTGTATTTTGGTCTTATGGAATTGTCTAATGTGTTGGAATTATTTATGTGTATTTGTGTTTTGGTATTATGGTTATATTATGGATTGGTTTGACTTATTGATTGAAATGGCTTATGTTGTTGGACTGTGTGCTATTAGAATTGGATTGTTTGTTGTTATTTTGTTTTTTTTTTACCAAATGATGATGGGGATTGAACGTCCTGTTCTTGTCATTATACGCTTGTCCGTCGAAGAAAATGTGCAATTGTAGTTCAGGAAAACATTCAAAAAAATGTTGCTCTTACTTGCCACATTTGCTTCGCGCGTTGAAGAAGCTATGATTGCGGGGGAATTTGTGGGCGAGAAACCTTTTCTGATGGTTAGGGGAAGTGATCTTTGAATGATGATTTTAGGTTGTATGTTATAAACATCTCGATGATTTTGTTTGAGAGATGTTTTGGGAGCATTAGTCACATGATTGTTAAGTTTGTGTGTTTGTGTGTCTATAATTCAATACGTTAATGTGTCTCAAACTTTGTAACCCTTTTCATTAACAACCAAACAACATTCATACACTTCATTACTGCCATTTTTCCAAAAAAAAAAACATCATTACTGCCATTGTTCCCAAAAGATACACACCCCAGTAGAGTCTAACCTATTCCCCACCATTACAAACACGTAACCTTCCCAAAAAAAATTCTTGCCTAAGATGGTTACATGAGGCAGTAAACAAAAACGTAAACACTTACCTTGTCCTTTCTATACTTCAATCTTCATCGATCACCATTCCATCTTCTTCGTTCAAGTTTTCATTGCTAACWTGTAGAAACCTCTCATTGAGATAACACACTGCATCATCTATCACTTRTTGTTCAAACTCTATATTCTCAGGAAGCAATCCTTCCCTCTCCAACCTCTCCTTCCCAATATGTSGAATTTTGTAATTGTTACCACCTTTATYCTTGAGAATCTCGACCAAGCAACCTTGCAAAGTCAAGCAACAATGCTTGATTGACTTTGGCTCGTACCACTCATACGCTTCCTCGACCTTTTCAATTAGCTCCACCAAATTCTTTGGAAATGAATGGTACTGAATTGATTGGAACCCACTGAACAAACCTAAGTCTAAGACATTCAAGTCCGGGGATTGGGGTGGTTGAAACACAAGTTGAATGTCGAATCCATTTG
>SNQN01013025.1:0-11681 GCA_008642245.1 Bassia scoparia
ACCTTCGGGGCTGTTCGAGCCGAAGATGTCTCGCGAGATGTCGTTTTGTTGCCGGAAAACGTGGTTATACACTCACGCGTAAATGTGTCCCGGAACAAATTTACGGAAAATTAGCACACATGCAGAGGAAATTATAGATATAACGTCTGAAGAATACTATTACGATAAATATATGGCGTATGGGTGGTGAATTAGGGTCCCGGAGAAGCATTTGAGGGGCCAAATGATCCCCATAATCAGGGGACTTTTCGACGCCCGTCTAACGAAAACTGAGAATACGCACTCGAAAATCCCTCGTACGGTAGCGAAGATATTGCTTAGTATTGGCAAAAGCTGGTTGGATATAACGTCATTTTATCTCATGGCCGATGGAGAAGGTGCTCGAATCACGCGTAAATTCCGGGCAAGTTCGCGCCGGGTCGCCGAGATGTCGTTCTTTGGCGATAAAAACGTGGGTTACTATATCACCGAAGAGGTCTCCGACATTTTCAGAAAAAATCTGCCGAAATTTTTACCATGGGTTCATACATAATATGATGGGTTGTATTCACGACGGAACAGCACTCTTCGCGTGGGCAAATGAAGCCCATACGGGGGACTTTTGGCCCGCTACACCCGAAAAAACGAGCAAAACTCGACGAAACGTCTCGTGGAGGCAGTATTGTCATTAGTATTTGGGCATAAACACTGTTGGGAATAGTCGAGTCTTCAAAGATGTCTGAAGAGGAAAAAACGAGAGCCCGTACGAGGGAGTATTCCGTGTCTAAGGGTTTAACTCGCAATTTCGGTACGTAAACACACTCCGCTTCACCATAACCGTTAATGCGGCGATTAAATATTTAAACTAGCTGTAAAAGTCAGTAACGAATATGAATATAAAGTTCTCAGGGCGCTTGAGCTGCTCGCTATGAGAATTTCTGCAAATTGCAGTAATCCATCTGTATAAATATAAAAAAACGGTTGTACAAAATGCAAGTTACTAAATTTGCAATGAACAGTATGAAAGTTCAACGAGGCCCCAAGCCATTCAACGGCCAGCACCTAGCACACTCAGCGACCAACACCCTTAGCCCACAGACCACAGCCCACCCACGTCAAGCTCCCAAAGATCCACCTCAACTAAACTCTGCCCAATCCATGACCACACTAAAACCCACTAACTTAAAACCAAAACCCTACAGTCCTGTTCTTTATTCACATCTCTCATTATCTCAAATTCAACCCATCCTAAGCTCCTCTTCAACCTCTCGCCTAACGTGTTCAGCATGCTCAGAGCTCTTATGGCTGCTACCCCTTCTCTCTTTTTTCAGTTCATCATCTTATACGCGGAGCTCTCTTTTCTACAATTGTGGCTTCGTCGGTTGCGTTGGGACGTACTTGCTCACCTTCGAAATGTGAGTCAAAGAGAAGATCACTCAACTTATCACGAATTTTACAAATGATTCTCACCTATACGTCTTTGCTTTGCAAACTTTCTTAGTGATTTCTTTGGTATTTCTTTGCTATTCATTTAGCTTGATTTATTTATTTTAATTTTTAAATGAAATTTTTGTGTTAGTGATTCTTCGTATAAGTATATAAAGTTTTGATTTCTATTATAAATTTTTGGGTTTTTTTCTGTTGGAATGAGCAAATTAAGAAGTGTCTGCACATTGTGTTTTCATTTTTCAATGTTTTCATTCATTTTCAAGGTTGTAATTGTTTTTTTGTTTGTGGTTTTGGTTTATTTAATCTAAGTTACTACATCTTTTTTTTTTCTCTTTAGTTTTGGGATAAAATCTTTTACTAATCATATTATCTATACGTGTCGCAGGATTCTTTTGGGTAATTATTCATATATTATTCGTACTTGTCGCAGGAAAAACTCTTCTACTAATTCCTTGATCTTTAATGAAGTATTCTTCTATTACTTGATCTTTAATAAAAAGTTTACAAGCGAAGTTACTATTGCATGATCACAGTATGAATAGTTCACGAGCCCACCGCAGCCAGCAATCAGCCCAAACCCTTAGCCACGACCCAAGCCCACCCAGTCAAGCCTCCCAAGATCCACTCAACTCAACCCCCCAAAGCCACATCAACCACACCCTAACTTAAAACCCAAAACCTAGTCCTGTTCTTTATTCAGCCATACTCTTCATTATCCTCAATTCGACAGCCACTAGTAAGCTCCGTCGTTAACCCTCCGCCTTCTTGTTCCAGAACGCTACAAGCTTTTATGGCTACTACACTTCTCTTTCTTTGGTTCATCTTATAGACGGAGCCTCTTGTTTCTACAATTTTGTGCTTCAATTCTGTTGACCCGCTTGTCCACTTCGAAATGTGAGTCAAAGGAAGATCACTCAAACTTATCAAAATTTTACAATGATTCTCCCATACGTCTGTTATCAAAACTTTCTTGTGATTTACTTGGTACATTTACTCTATTCATTTTGCGTTCTTATATTTATTGTGAAAATTTTAATATGAAGATTTTGCTCTTGTGATTCCTTCGTTTATGGTTATATTAATTTTGATTTTTCTATTATAAATTTCGGTTTTTCTGTTGAATGAGCAAATTAAACAGTTGCACATTGTGATTTTTCATTTTCAAGTGTTTCTGTCATTCATTTTCAAGGTTGTAATGTTTTTTTTGTTTGTGATTTTGGTTTATTTGAATCTAAAGTTATCTACATCTTTTTTTTTTCTTTAGTTTTGGGAAAAATCTTTACTAATTACATATTATCTATACTGTCGTAGGATTCTTTGGGTAATTATTCTATATTATCCGTACTTGTCGCAGGAAAAATCTTCTACTAATTACTTGATCTTAATGAAGTATTCAGGTGAGGTTTTTTCAAGTACAAAGTAGTGAATTGTTTACTGTATGATATTACTTTATGTCTTATTCGATCCTCAGGTTAGAGTTTGGAAAGTAATTAGCTTGATTGGTTAGGTGTTTTAGGTTTGGCTTCAAGCCTAGTGAATTTTAGCAGAAGAGAGGGAAACCTTAGCTTCAGTAGATGTTGATTGTAAAGAGTAATTTGGCAGATTCTACACCAGAAAGAACTTTGGATCACAGCTACCGCAGTTGAAGAGTTTGTTTGTCTCAGCTATTTTTCAAGTTCCTTTAATTTCCGCTTGATTTTTATTGATTTCCCCGAAATGTGTTTTTTTTGTTTTGATTATTTCAGTTTTGTAGAATTTAGGTCTTGTTGATATGTAGGGTGTGTGTGTGTTGAGTTTCATTAATCTTTTGAGTTCAATTTGCTGTGTTTTTATTTGGTTTTTCGTGAATTTAGATTGTTGATGATGTGTGTTGCTGGTGTGGTCAGATTTTGATTTGTTAAGCTTGGAGATAGTTGTCTTTTGAATTCTTTGATTGATAACTTTTTGCCGCAAATGTATGTGTTTTGTTGAATTTGATTTGGTTTGTGCAATTTAAGGTTTGTGATGTGGGTGGGATTTGAAAGAATTGATCTGAGAAGAGGAATTGAACTGATTTAGGGTTTTAGTTTGGTTTGAGTGTGTTTTGAAGTTTTAAGGTAATTGTGAAATGTATCAAGAGATTGTAATGTAACGTTTCGTTGATGTAATATTAAATGTGATTGTAATTGTAAGAAGTTAGTATATAATATAATATTATTATATACTGTTGATTTTCGAAGATGTTCATGTTTTTTTTCCCACACGAATCTATTCCCTGAATTTTTGGGTTTCGATATCAATGAAGTAGCTAGAGACTTACTTTGAATCCTATCACTATTGAGATCAGTTATTTTACTTAGTGATTTTTGGGATCTAATTTTTTGATTCATCAGGTTGAACCATAAACTAGAAGCAACTTATAAGAATACCAGAGGACTACTTCCTTTGTTTCTTCTTATAGATGCAAGCATGCAACTATTGACTATATATGGTCAAAGTTTAAAACTTTGATAAATAATGTTTTTAAATTATGAGGGAAACATAGTTGTTAAAAACTTGTTATCTTGTATGTATATTTCAAATTTTTCAATGTGCAATATGTAAAGATCAGCTGTATAGAACTTAATGGAAGCAATATTAATGGATTTGTTAATAAACAATAAGCAGCATGTTGCAGACAAAAAATCCGTGATGTTGCTCTTGAGTTGAGTGAGGCATAACACTTCCTTCAACTCTTATTTGCAGGTGAAGAGAATTATGGCCTTTTCATGTTACTTTTTGTTGGATTTATATTGACCGAGGTTTCATATGCAGTGCTTTCTTATCAGATTGAGTAAGCTCTAATTTTCTTTTGAACATTTTTATCTTTCTCATTTGACTTAACATGTTCTTGTATGTGCTAGCTACACATCTACAAATAACTTCGTCATGTAATCCTTGTATTTAAAAACATCATGAATTGTGTATTCTATGTACTTGGTGCTTAATTTGGTAATTATTGTTTGACTTTTGGGTCTTGATTCCATTACATTTGTTATTAATAATAATGTCTATTAATTTAGAAAGTCGATTTTTTTCCCTCTACATCATCATGTATTCCAATTATTGAGTGATTTCAYGGATTGACAGAAATATTATTCTGAAAGAAAGTAGCTTTAAGGTAAATCTTTCTCTCTTGTCTCTTTTAGAGGACAATGTATATCATCAATGCATAAACGGAAGTTAGGGAGCATGCCATTCTTGTGATATACTGTATGTTTTACTTGCTCTTAGGTCTCAATTAATGTACCTTGTTTGTGATTTGTTACTTCTTGCAGATTCAATGCTACTTGGCCATGAGCACTATGAATTTGTCTTTGCTCCAATTTGTTCATTTATAATGTTATTTGGCAGATTGTGCAGTTATTTGGCAGGTTTTGTGTAAAAAGTTTGATTACTTATTGGTGAAATTGGTTTCAATGTGGCAGAAAAGACACACGGTGTTTATGCTGAACCAGTTGATCCTGATCAGGTATTTGAAATTGATTTTTATTTGCATAATTGTTGTTTGAGTACGATTTAAAAATTGTATGGACTAATATTGATACAGTGCTGCTTTGTTGTAGCTTCCAGACTATCACAATGTCATTGACCATCCTGATGAATTGAGCATTTTACAGCAACCATTTCTAACATTGACCTCAAAAGTTAAATTGTAAGTCTTTCGTAAAGGATCTATGGAAGAGAGTACAATGTACCTCATTTTGTTAACTTTTAAGTTACATGCTCATACTCGTAAAGTATAACCAAAATATCATGTGATTCATTAGGTTGCCAAGTATACACTTAGACAACAAAGTCTACAAATGCACTTTAGCATGATAACATAGGCCAGGCTGTTTAGCCTATGAGAATGAGTGATTCAACTTTTAAAGAATAGAATTAGAATAGCATTGTGTACGAAATAGTGAATTTCTATCAAAGTTTGTTTTAATTCACATTATAGTGATTGAGAAAGATTGAACTTTTTAAAGGTGCAATAGGAGAAACTGAATTACAGAGTCAGGATTAATATGGGTTTGATAAGGGTACTTTTAGTTGTACTCGATCTGCTCTGAGTTTCCTACTATGTCTTTCAATTGGTTTTTGAGCTTCCTAGCTCTATTACAAGACATTAGACTTTTCCTATGTGCCAGTGGTCTTTTTCTCTATCATTCAAGACTTTTTCTATATCATTAGGTTGTCTTTCAAATTGTTTTTTTTCTTGGCAGATGGTTAGGCCTACATCGAGCAATGGATTGATTTTACATCTTTAGAGATGGATGCCAACATTGCAGGTGGTTGTTTCCAAGGCTTGGGTATGTTGTAATGTTGTATATCTTCCATCGATAAGTCACACTTTTTGTATATATGTTTGAGACATATAAAAAGTAAGAAGGTAGTTAGCTAATGTTGCTCTGCTATTCGAATATATGCTGAGGAAGCTACCATTGCTGGACTGAAGTGGTCCTTGGAAGCGTTGAGCTTGAGCATCTATCTTGCTTCCAACACTTTTCTGGTTGGAGACAACATTACGTTGGCTAATATCATTATAACTTGCAACTTGTACTATGGATTTAATCGAATAATGACCAAAAGCTTGTATAAGGATAGTATATTTGATTTCCGATCAAGCAAGGCATTTTTAATGCTCAAGTCTGTATGATCTATATGATAAGAGAGAACAACTTTTATTTTTATTTTGTTTGAATCTTTTTCTTAGGGATAGTGTTTGTGTTAGGTACAAGATTAGATGTCTCAGCTTATCTTTTTTGATGCGTAATTGATTGTTTTGATTGTATATTTTTGTTTAGCACACCGTCCGGGGCACCGCGCGCACCGCGCGTGGTGCAACAGCTAGTACAATATAAAAGGTAGTAAGACATTATTGTGGAAGATGAACATAATGAACAGTGGGTATGACCCCACGTCAGCCCACTTCACACAGCCCACTCAGGAGCCCACCAACATGATTTCCTCCAAGGCCCACCCATTGCAATCCCCAAAACCCACACCAATTCACACTACCCTGTTACCCCCCAAAGCCCACACCAACTCACCCTACGCATCCCAGTCAACCTTGCTTCATTCTTTTTCCCCTTTGTTGGCTATCGTTGGAAGCTCAGAGCTTTCATGGCATCTTTGGGCGCCAGCTTCCTTTCTCTCTCCTCATTTGTGTTCTATTTCTCACATAAAGATCTGCTACACTTCTCTCTTTCTTTGGATTTGCAACCCTTTTCTCTTTCTACTATATCAATTTGGAGATGAAGATGGGTAACTGAACAAGTGATTTCAAAGGTAAATTGAGTTTTTTTTTTTGTTTTTATCACCATCACTCTTGAGGTCGAATCATGTCAACTGTCAAGGATAAGATCCAAGGCAAAGAAGCTTTCTTTCTTCTTTCTATTTTGTTTTCAATTTCCCGTGCTCAATTTTTGTTTTTTTAAGGGTTTTTAATATGTTGTTTTCGTTAGTTTTCTTCAAATGGGTTCCAATCTCAGCAGAGTTTTTTTTACATGTTTGGGTTTTTAATCTGTCTCCATTTTCTACTCTTCATGCTATGCAAAAATTAAAGTGGAAAAAATCATGGAATTTTGATGTACAAGAGTTTCAATACGAGTTGATTTTTTTTTTTCCAATTTTGGGTTCTCAATTTGTTTTCATTTTTTATCCTTCATGATTTTTAAAAGTTGAATTATTAAAATTGAAGGCTTTTTTAAATAAAGAAGAAAATTATGTTTCAATTTCAAATCTCTTCTTGTCAACCACTCCGTAAAATTTTGATTTTTTGAAAATTATTTCCTTGTTTTTTTAGATGAAATCCAATGTGCTCAACTTTTGCATCATTGTGGTTTATAAGCTGTAATCTTTACTTTTGAATTATATTTTTCTATTCTAATAGCTCGATTATTTGCGTGAATTTGCAGGAATTCCACCAGACCAGCAACGTTTGATCTTCGCTGGTAAGCAGTTTGAAGATGGTCGCACTCTTGCTTATTACAACATCTAGAAAGGGTGATTTCTTAACTTTTGAATCGTTATCATACGAACTCATGGTAAAAATTCAGCAATTTTTTTGAAAATTTTCAGGAGACCTCATTTCGTAATGTAAATGAACGTTTTTTTCGGCAAAAATAATGTCTCAATGACTCGGCTCGGTTTTGTCCAAAATTTCTCCCACAGATCTTTTGGGGCGATAAGTGATGGATCCTTGACAAGTTTTGGCCTCAAATACCAAGCATAGTGCCTCATAAGAACATTTAATGTTTTATTAGTTTGTCTTTTGCGGACTCAAAAGTCCCTCAATATGGTCTCATATGGGCCCCAAATTTGCCTTGGGTTCACCATATTATCATATGAATCCATGGTAAAATCTCGACAGTTTTTCTGAAAATTTTCTGGAGACCTCATATTTGTGATGTATAATTCACGTTTTCGGCCAAAAAATGACGCCTTGGTGACCCGGATCCGTTTTGGCCAGAAGTTTTTTCACACTTAGAGGGTGATAAGGGATGAGTCCTTGGTAAGGTTTAGCCCTATACCAAGAGTAGTGTCTCCTACGATCGTTTAGACGTTTTGTCGTTTTATTGTTTGCAGATTCAAAAGTCAACTCATTTAAGCCCCAAATTTGCTTAGGGTTCATCATATTATCATATGAACCATGGTAATAATTTCGGCAATTTTTAAAAAACTTTCCGGAGACCTCATTTTCATGATGTATACTCCACATTTTTGCCCAAAAAACTATGTCTCGGTGATCCGGCTTGATTTGGCCAAAAATTTTCCCACACCGCGAGGGTGATGAGGGATGGAACCTTGGCAATTTTGGCCCCAATACCAAGCATAGTGCCACCTACGAGCGTTTTGACGTTTTGAGGGTTTGTCGTTTTCGAACTAAAAAGTCCCCTGCTATTGACTCATTTGGCCACCAAAATTTGCCTTGGGTTTACCATATTATCATATGAACCCATGGTAAAAAATTCGTCAAGTTTTTAAAAAAAATTCAAGAGACCTCATATTCGTGATGCTGTTTTTCGTCAAAAAAAAAAGTCTAGATGACCCGGCTCGGTTTTTCCCAAAATTTCACCCAAACCTTGAGGGTGACGAGGGATGGGTCCTCGGTAAATTTCGGCTCCAAATACCAAAGTGCTTCCTACGTGCGGTTTGACGTTTAGTAGATTTGTTGTTTGCGTACTCAAAAGTCTCCTAATATGGACTCATTTGGGTCCAAAATTCACCTTGGGTTTATTATATTATCCCATGAACCCATAGTAAAAATGTTGGATTTTTTTTTTTGAAAATTTTCAGAAACTCTCATTTTCGTGATGTATAATCCACGTTTTTGGGCCAAAAAAGACGTTTCAGTTACCCGGCTCGATTTTGCCTAGAATTTCTCCAATACCTTGAGGGTTAGGGGGGATGACTCCTCCAAGAGTTTCGGCCCAAAATACCGAGCATATTCCTCATATGAGCGTTTCTTTGTTTAGAGTGTTTTTGGTTTTGGGTTTTAGGGTTAATTAGGGTTTAGATTTTAGGGTTTAAGTTTTAGGTTTTTTGGGGTTTAGAGTTTTAGGGTTTAGGCTTTAGGCTTTGACCTTGAGATAGCATGCTTAAGAGAGTATCCTTAAGTGTATGAACAAGATAATTTAACGGAGTATATTTAATCTAGATCCTATGTTTATCGTTGTCAGATCATATACTATATTGCACCAAAACGGATACGAGTACGAGTACGGATACAGACATGACACGGGTACGAGAAAAAGTCAACTTAAAAATAGCAGACACGTGGACACAAGAATAGTAATATAAAAAACATATGAAATTGATGATAATTTTACAAGCTTGCATTTAATATAGATAAACCAACACTTTAACAATATCACTCTTATATAAAAATTGAAAGAAGCTAGATGTACGCGATAAAAAATGTTTAAATTTATTAAGTGAAACAAAATCTAATAAATTTGACAAACCAAACAAATAAGTGAACTAAATCAGCTGTCAACGAATTGGCGAAAACGACGTAAATGACGAGAGAAAAGATGAGTTCTAGGAGCGACCTAAATGAGGAGAGAGAAGAGAAATTCTATTGATTTGAATTAATTTAGTAGGTTTTAGGGGAGCAATTGGTATAATGGATGTTAGAGTTTTAGGTTAGAATAGTTTTTTTTTATGATTTCCGTAATATTAGATTATTGAACCTTTATTACAAAATTTCTAAATTGTCATTTTGTGCGTTTATTTGTTGAAAATGATTCTAAAAGACTCTATTTTATTAATTCTCATTATTTTGGATACAAATTTAGACATTTTTTCAACAAAAGAAGCTATAAAAATTATATTTAGAACACAATAAAACACATGGTTATAAATCTCTAAACCCGATGCGCAACCCGAACATGAAGGTTTCGAGTTACGATCAAGATACCCAAAACCCGATAACGACCTGTAATGAATAAACAGGGCATAGTCCCAACTCGACCCAACCCATCTGACGGGACGTTTAGGAAGGGGTGAAAGTTTGGGTTGTAACCCGTTGGATTAACTGAACTATTTTCAACATGAATCGAAATAACATAAATTGAAATGACTTGTAACCTGAAATTGATTTGAACTGAAAGTGGTTTGCAATATTTTTTACTTAAAAAAAAATACTATCTTGAACTGAACTGAAATTGAATCGAAATTAGCTTGAATTAAAGTTGAACTGTAACTAACCTACTAATACTATGAACAAACCTGAACTGAACCGAATTGTTATCAACCTGTTACATAGTTGAAATTGAATTGAACCTAATTGTTATCATCCTATCCCGTTACATAATTAAATCTGAACTGAAATCAAACCAAACTATTTGAACCATATTATCTAATTTTGTAATCACTTTCAATTTTAATTTTGACTAATCTTAAATATATAGTTTTAAACAACATTAACCCTAAAACACTCAACAACTTGAATAACTTCAATATTAAAACATCTTACTTAGATAAGGAGTCAACCTTAACTATTAAGTAAAGAAGATACCTAATATTTTAATAAATCGCCCGTACGCAAACCGTTCGTGGGATTGTACTCGAACAACTCGGACCTCTTTCAAACCGAATTGATTTCATCCCGACCGCTAACGTCATGAGATCGAATTGAACTGCTCCCGAAAAAGAAGTAAACTGTTAGGCCCGTCATTGGAATTGGCCCGAATTGAACTGAATTGGATTATTCGACCAAAGCAATCCACTGAAGTATGAATCGAAATGAACTCAACTTGTTTGGATTAACCTAAAATTGTAGCGACAACCCAATTTGACACCCATACGCCTAGGTATATATATGTCTTGTTGATTAATATCCATTTGCAACCTTTTTTTTACCCTCACCAACACATCTGCTACAAGTATATTCAAACTAGGATATGTTTTTACCTACTCGTAATCCCCCACAATTCACTTTTTTTTTCTTGGAGAATAAATTGCTAACTTTTTTTATTTTTCTTTTCACACATTTCTACATAGGTTACATACATCATTCACCTTCATTATTCATTGTTTTAAAATTTTCGCTAAATAACTTTTCAAAAAAGAAATAGTTAATTTAGAGCTAACTCTTTAGTTCACATTGTATATATGATCATTAAGCAAATAGAATACCACCCGAGCAACACCATATAAGTATTAGAGTAGTATTGTACAAAGTAAATTACGAGTAGTAAGTACTCCCTCCGTATTGCAATAATTGCAACACTTGAATATTTTATCTATCTCTATTATATAAGCCAAGGGGGAGCAATGATGGTCCCCTAGGAAATGTCCGATTTACCCTTTAATAAATATAAATTGACATATTTAAAGCTCTTTTAATTTATTCACTTCCTACTTTAAAATTTTCAAATAAAGAAAAGTTTTAAATTTACCAAATAAACTACTACTACTACTTAAAAGTTAAAACATTCATGGTAATAAAATGAATTATGATTGAAAAATGATACAATACTTAAAAAGGTTACAATTCAAAGAGCATCAAATTTAAATATAGATTAACAATTTTTTCTCCTTAGTTTTAAGCACGCATAGCGTGCACTTAAAAACTAGTCACAAATAATAGCAAGTGCTGTAATTATTGCGATACGAAAGGAGTAGTAACTAGTAAATTGGACAATATATACTTCCTCCGTTTCAGAATACTCACTACACTTCCCTTTTATGATATGTTTCACATTACTTGCTACACTTCATTTTCTTTCCTATTTTAGTAA
>SNQN01013026.1:0-14395 GCA_008642245.1 Bassia scoparia
ATGGATCGCAGAACGTCTTTGAGTGGCTCTCCCGTCCCGATCGATACTTTGACTTTCGTCTTACGAGACTATCCTCTCTCCGACTCAGTCAAAGTGGTGGCGCTTTTGTAGACACCTAAAAATCTCCCCAAAATAGTAATCAGTGATGAAACAAACCGCGTCTCGCCGATTGTTTCGACTTAGAAAAGATGCTTTGAACTCATAAAATTGAAAACGTGAGTCATTACTCGAACTATGAGAAAGGACAAATAAAAGGCAAAAACATTTTCTTTTATTTATTTTAATATTTTATTTTTATTTTTTTTTTTTTCTTTTTTTTTTTTTTTTTCTTTTTTTTTTTTTGGTTTTTCTTTTTATTTTTGGAATTTTTAAAATAATTATATTGTGATCCTCCATAACTTTCCACTTTCCATCACCCCTCTTTCATCATTTTCTGGCTCACCGATATTTTTAGATTATTTTCTGATTTTTTCTACATCTTTTCTATGATTTTTTAATGTTTTTTACCCAGCAGAAAATACAAAAATAAATACCAAATACAAAAAAACTCGAAATACGTGGAACCATTCTAGATACACTTCTATAACTCCTTGCTTGAGAGCAGTGTGTTAGGTGTTTTACGTCCGATCAAGGCAATCACGTTTATGGAAATCAAGATCGGGAGAAATCAAAAATAACACGAAAGCATATTACATAGAGTCTGCCGTATATACGGCCTCCTGCCGTATATACGCAAAACCTGCGTTATACGAGCTCCCCTGCGTAATTATTACGCAGCGCCGAACCACAATTGCAAATGAGGACCGAGTACTAACGGCCGCTAACATGCGAGCGAATTGGCATTACAGATCTGATTCGTACCATGTTGCCGACCCACGACTGGTTACTTGATCAGAACGTGGGCCATTAATTGGCACGCACGTTTCGGAGCCGCCGATAATAACCTATATAGGCACTTCCAGTGGCGCATCCCTTACTCGACAAAACACTACCCCCAACGCACTCACGTGCGGGCTCCGGGGCTCAAATCCCACGCAGAAGCCACCTCGATGTTGTTTACCAAGCCGCGGCGCCCGCCTATACGCTTGACGAGGCCGGCCCACTCCTACACTTAGTCCTATCTGATGTACCTAATCCTTAGCAAGCAAATCGGAGGAATTCAAGGCAAAATCAACGTATTATGGATACATAAGATCCGCGAGGAATCAAAATACACGGGAGTATATACATAGAGTCCTGGTATATTACGACGCAAGCCTCATGCGTATAAGCACCTCGATAACCTGCAGCGACCCCTGGTATATACGCCAGACCTCCTGCGTATATACGCAGGGTTTCTCTTGCCTCGTCGTGCCATTACTGCCTTGCTAATCCGAAAAGACAAACGGTTTTTCAACACACGTCTATTCTCTCTCTGTCGTCCGTCACTAATGCGATTCTTCTTCCACTCTCTCAACACTCAATACACGTCGTTCTTGACGTTCTACGCTTATCGATCTGTTTCGATTCAACAAGCAATACAACTAATGGTCGTTATTTCTGAGTTACTCGCCATTAACTACTCTTTCTCATATCTATTAATAACTTATTAGGAGTTCGATCTAATTAATCCAACATGTGGAAACTCACTTTATCATTTGATTGTCCCACGTAAATATGCTAGATTGTCATTACGTTTTCAATGTTTTTCAATTGTTTTTCGTTCCTTTTTGTATTCTTGTCGTTATTATTATCACTTGTCCAACTAACGATTTCATATCCTTGTTATAGCGATTTCAAGGCGAAAGATTTTCATTTCGCTCGTTGTTTATTGAACTAACATTCAGTTTTTTGTCTTCTTATTATAGCGTTCAAGGCAGAAGATCGTTTTCGTCTCGTTTTATTACGACATACTTTTGTTTTGTTGGCAGATTTTAGGTTAGATTTAAGTCTTGTATATATATTTTACAGTAATACTTGCTCATGTCATGTGTTGATTTGTATATATTTTGCTAAATAAAGACGATATATGTGAATCACTTTAAACAGATTAACTATGGACAACCGGTTTTTCAGGCACGTTTTATAACATTGCATCTAATGCAAAGTGGCCCACCATTTCTAGGTTAGGTAGTCTCTTGTGCCTAATGAAACACACATTGCCGTAGTACATCTTAGGATTAGTACAGCTCGTTCTAAGGTAGTAAAATGTAACTTATGTATTCAATAATCTGATTGCAATGGAATTGAGCAATGAACGATTAGAAGGCGCTACATGCGGGCGAATTGGTACTGAGATCGATTCGTACTCTGCTCCGAACCACGAACTGTGACTGATCAGAACGTGGGGCATTAAATTGCATTTGGCACCAACGTTTCGGGCGTCCGTGAATAACCTTTATAGGCACGGTGGTGACTCCCCTTACTCGACAACACTACCCCAACGCACTCACGTGCGGGCTCCGTGGCTCAAGCCCACGCAAAGCACCTCGATGTAGTACCAAGCCGCGCGCCCGCTATACGCGAGGGCGCGGCCCACGTCCTACACTTAGTCCTATCATGATGTACCTAATCCTTAGCAAGGCAAATCGCAATCAAACTATCACAATAGACCGTATTACGATCATGTTGAATGCCCAAATCACTAACAAGACCCCGCAACTAAATACCCTCTTTTGCAGTAGTAGTCAAAGCCATATACTCAGCTTCAGTTATAGACAACGTCACTGCAGTTTGCAAAGTAGCTTTTCAACTAATCACTGAACCTCCAAGAGTGTAAACATAACCTGTCATAGATCTTCTAGTATTAACATCCCCTGCATAATCAAAATCACAATAACCAGACACCAAACACTAAGTCTCATTGTCATAAATGAGACCAACATCCGTCGTTCCAACCAAATAGCGAAAAATTCGCTTCACACATTGCCAATGCTCCTTCTTAGGCTGAGACATAAACCTACTAATAACACTACAGTATGTGTAATATCAGGCCTAGCGCAAACCATGGTATAAATCAAACTACCAACTGCACTAGCATAAGGAATACTAGACATGCATGTACTCCTTCTCTTCATTAGATTGAGGAGTATACATAGAAAGACGAGTGTTAGGAGCAATATGAGTATCAATAGATTTTGCACTTTTCATACCAAACCTGTCAAGAATTCTTTGAATTTAGTTCTTTTGTTAAAGGAACAACTTCTTCTT
Source organism: Bassia scoparia (assembly GCA_008642245.1). NCBI lineage: Eukaryota > Viridiplantae > Streptophyta > Magnoliopsida > Caryophyllales > Amaranthaceae > Bassia > Bassia scoparia. The sequence goes on from SNQN01013026.1 coordinate 3,190, forward strand.
GCCACGATCTCTATAAATCTCCAGCCCCAAAATCTTTCGGGCTGCTCTGAAGTCTTTCATATCAAATTCGGAACTCAAAAGCTCCATCAGTTTGCGCACATCCGACATTTCCTTAGCTGCAAGAAACATGTCATCAACATGCAATAATAAATAAATATACGAACCATCCTCCACCTTACTATGATAAACACATCAATCATAAGGACTCCTATTGTAGCCATGCTCCACCATGAAACTGTTAAATCGCTTGTACCACTGTCGAGGCGACTGCTTAAGTCCATACAAGGACTTCTTCAAATGACACGCATAAGTCTCCTTCCCAGAGGCAATGAACCCCTCAGGCTGACTCATATAGATATCTTCTTCTAGCTCGCCATGTAAAAACGTTTTTTTCACATCCATTACCTCAAGTTCTAGATCATAATGTGCCACTATTGCTAGTAACACCCGAATAGAAGTGTGTCGAACCACTGGTGAGAAAATCTCATTGTAATCCACTCCTTCCTGTTGACTGAAACCTTTCGTGACAAGTCGAGCCTTGTATCTAATTGACTCCCCTTCCGAAGTACCATCTTTCCTCTTGAAAACCCATTTGCATCCAATCAGTCTACGACCCCGTGGCAACTTCACAAGCACCCATGTCTTTTTCTTGTGAATAGACTCCATCTCCTCACTCATAGCAACTAACTACTTATCTGACTCAGCACTAGAAACTACTTCTTTGTAAGAAATTGGCTCAAGTGTCTCAATGTCATCTGCAACATGAAATGCATAAGCTACCAACTTCTCTACACAATAGTTTTGACCCGGAACTCGTCGTTCCTCCATATCCTCAATGAGTCTCCGCGGCTTCTTCCTCAATCGTTTAGAACAAATATCCGCATCGTGGTCAGTTTCTGATTCACCTGTATCAGCACCAATAGGCTCATCATCAACCTGGCTAGTAATTACTGGATCCTGCTCCCCCTGAATGTGCGTACCATCTACACGAATAGACAACGACTCAATTTCGATCTCATCATCTCGAATTGTGCTATCATTCCTGTCACATGCAGTTTTGTCAATAGATGCAAATATAGTATTTTCATCGAAAGTTACATCTTTACTTATGATAATGCGACTTTCTGATGGGGTCCAAATTCTATATCCTTAACACCATCTCTGTATCCCATGAAACAACCCTTCCTAGCTCTCGGCTCAAGCTTACCATCATTTACATGATAAAAACAACACAACCGAAAACCAGTAACAATGAATAATCAGCACTCCTTCCAAACCATTCCTCACAAGGTATCTTGCAGTCAATACTTGTATGAGGCGCACGATTCACCAAATAGCAAGCTGTTTTCACAGCTTCCGGCCAATACCACCTAGTCAAACCTGCATCAAAGAGCATACAATGAGCTCTCTCAAGCAAGGTCTTATTCAACCTCTCTGCAACACCATTCTGTTGTGGTGTCTTCCTAACAGTACGATGTCTTACAATCCCTTCATCCCTGCAAAGATTATTGAACTCATCACTTACAAAATCAAGACCATTATCCGTTCGGAGACGTTTTACCTTCTTGCCAGTCTGATTCTCAACTAACACTTTCCAATGCTTGAAAGTGTTAAAAGCCTCTCCTTTATACTTGAGAACATAAAGCCATGTGTTCTTAGAGAAATCATAAATAAAAGTAACAAATATCGACATCCCTCAATACCCTTAACACGAGACGGCCCCKAACAATCAGAATAAATATAATCCAAATTGGCCTTTTTGYCATGCAACCCTTTGCCGAACTWAGCACGATGTTTCTTACCAAACAAACAAAATTCACAAAACTCAAGGTTCTTCACCTTGTGACCACCAAGAAGACCTAATTTGGATAATGTCTGCAAACTACGCTCGCTCATATGACCAAGCCTCTTATGCCATAGCTTAGTCATCTCATCTGAACCTATGGATGCTACAAATGCAGAATCGTCAAGGATAGTACCATGTAAATAATACAAAGTACCCACTTAGTACCTTCAGTATACCTTCGACCCTTCTTGACACACAATTCCCATCTGACTGAAAAGTAAACCCCTCCTTGTCAAGAGTACCAAGAGAGATCAAATTTTTCTTCATTGGAACTGCCTAACGTTACCAAAGTACGATTTCCCATCAAAGTCTTAATCTTAATAGTTCCTCTACCCACAACCTTACAAGCAGCATTTTACCCATCTTAACCTCACCACCATCAAAGGACTCATAAGTAGAAAACCATTCTCGAACAGACACATTGATAGGTACAACCAGAATCTAACACCCAACGAACTAATCCTAACTTCCCCACTACATAAGGCTAAGTCTCTTCAGAATCAAATCAACAGCTGTTGTACTACGTTAGCATTGACTTTTTTTTGGATTTTAGGACATTTATTTTTCAATGCCAGGTTCTTTACAATAGTGACAAGTATTCTTGGCTTATTATTCTTACTCTTAGAATTTTTCTTTTTCTTAGAGTTTGAATTATTAGCACCTGCGAACTAACACTAATCCAGCCCCAGAATCAATTCCACTATCATTAGTTGTCGCTTTTTGGCGCAACTCCCTAGTAAAAAGTGTGACTTCACTTCTTCTAAGGTCACAGTTTCTTTACCACACAAACGACATCACAAAATTTTCATAAGAAGCAGCAAAGAAACAAACAAATCAGCAGCATCCTCATCCTCATCTTAACATCCAATTCTAAATCAAAAATATATGTGTTAAGTTATCTAGATATCCCTTAGAGCGTACCTGACTGCTTTCGCAGAGAAAACAACGTTGTTTCAACAACATTGTTGTGAGAGACTTTGTCATGTAAAGACTCTCCAATTTGACCACAACGACTGCTGAGTCCTCATCCGAGACTTCGTGATCACATCATTGCCAAACTCAGTAATATGTGGAGTGAGCCCTCTCTATCGCCTCAATTCCGCTGCCTCAAGCCTTATCAAGCAAATCCTTTCCGTTTTTCATCAAAGGTTCCAAATACCCTGTTGCTTTAACAAGGCTCATCTTAATCTGCATAGCGCGAAACGAATTCCTACGTAAATTTTCTCATCTTCATGGTTGTTAATTCATCTCCGATCGTAGATCCCGCTCTGATACCAAGTTTGTTGTAACGGAAACGCCGAATAAACAAATTGCAATAAACAAACAAATAAGAAACAACAGAACACACAAGATTTAACAGAGTTTCACTATCAATGGATAGCTACGTCCTGCTGGTAGAATATGTTTTACTAGGAGATCGACAAATACATTGAGAGATTGTATTCTCCCAAGAATTCACTCTCTAACTCTCAATGTGTTTTCCTCTCTTTGTGGCTTGAATAACAAAGGAATAATAAGATATAACCCTAGGTTTATTATTATACATATACGAAGTACGGTTGAGCCAAAAAGGAAGACCCGCGTTTGAGCCCGACCGGGTGCGAGAAACAAGCAAGAACCGACGCCAAAGAGGGAACCCGACGGGTCAGGCTCCCTCGCCCGGGTCAGGCCGGTCCACCCGCCGAGCTAAATCACCTGCGGGTCTGGGGCTCATGCTGCTGCTGTTGCGTTGGTCAGTCGTACTCGCCCCACCGGGTCGGGCTTCACCGTCTGGTGCGAGGCTCCAAATCAGCTTTATCAAAAGCGTTCCCAAGACCTGGCCGGGGTTTCGTCAAAACTACTTCGTAAACGAATGTATGCCTTGGTAATACAAGGTATAACCAATAATTCCCCARAGAAGGTATTTGAAACTCCAATGGTAGATAGTTAAGTCTAGTGCATCTTGTGTTCACATATAGTGTTTGTGGACTTTCTTTGTTTTAGAATAARTTGATAACAACATATTCAATTTCTAGTAAGGTCTTATTATCGAACATAGTTGACGCTAAAAAGTAAATTTTGAGGTGCAACCATGTTTATGCGATTCTAAAAGGGACTTTTAAAGGCAATTTGACTCTAATTGCCTCAACAAGTTCCCTCTATAAACAAATTTTTTTTGTAGTGATAATAGTGAAGATGAAATGAAGTGAAACTATGTTGGGTTGATCTCATGTTGCAATGTTGAAGTAGGAGATCGAGACAAGGTGAATTATAGATTCATGGCCTACTCATCACATCGATCACACACACAGTTTCAATGCTTACAAAATGTGGAAAAGGTTGTGTCAAGCACACTGATTGATCATTCATCAAATGGTGAGAGTGCTTAGGCAACTCGTAAGGGAAGTGTGAAGCTAAATTATCACCTGATCTTGAAGAATGTTATGTATGTGCCTGCATTCAAACATAACTTGTTGTGAGTAAAAAATTGATTAAAGAAAGCAAGTGTGAAGTGTAGAGAAAAATATTGTCTCATACAAGATAGTAGAAGCAAAGAGCCAGTGGGAATAGGTGTTGCTGAGAGAGGCTTAAATTTGATGAGTAAGAATTGTGGATCCAAGAGAGGTGCAGTGAACAATGTTGAGCAAGTTAGTTTTTCATATATAGTGAAGAAAGGACTGGAAATATGTTCACAGATGAAATGGCATCAAAGATTGGGGCACACACRTATGGGGAGATTGAAGAAAAGAAAGGAGAAAAGGAAGAGTTTTTACTTTGTCCCCGAGCTAAAATGACCAAATTAACATTTAAAGAATCCATAAATTGAACAGAGAATGTTTTTTTATATCATTTCTATAAACATTTGGGGTTCTTATGGGATCACTACTAGGAAGGGACACAAATACTGTATGTAGACACCTAAAAATGTCTTCCCAAATTGAATAGCCGATGAGGAAAAGTACGACATCTAAACCGCGTATATACGCTACAGAAGAGCGTATATACGAGGAAACAGCGTAATACGCTTGCATATGAGGCGTATATACGCTGCTTTCCTTGCGGTATATCGTCACATGTAGCGTATATACGCAGGCAACTTTCCATGAATTTTGCACTCGTATGTGATGGGTTGAGCGTAATACGCAGCATGTGGAGCGTATATCGCTCCTGGTGAGCTTATTACGCTCTCATCTGCGTATTTACCCTCCCCCATGGTGAGCGTATATACGGCTCATCATCTACGGTATATAACGCTCCAATATTTCGTATATACTTTCCAAAAACCTCGAAATATTTCGATTTCCTCCGATTTTATTCGTGATTTCCCTGATTCGCGCATCCTAGACACCCTTGCTCTCAAGCAAGGATTTCTAGAATGTTCTAGAAGGTCCACGTATTTCCGGAAGTATTTTCTAATTATCACGTATTTTTGCGTATCTGCGTAAATTTAAACATTTTGCAAAACTTCATAAAATCATAGAAAAAATCAAAAAATAATTAAATAAAATATTGGCGGATTCAGAAAAATGTGAGAACACGATTGAAAAACAAAACACGAGAAATCGCCAGCGTAATTGTTTGAAAACCTTTGAGTTATCGAGAAAACCGAAAGAAAATTGTGTTTGCCTTGTATGTACCTTTGCTCAATAGTTCCGAGTACGACTTCACGTATTTCCAACTCCGTGAGTTCAAAGCATCTTTCGGTCGAAACAAAACGCGAGACCAGGTATGTTTCATCCAGATTACTCATTTGGGAGACACATTCAGGTGTCTACAAAGGCCCCACTTTGACTGAGTCTGGAGAGACGATGTCTCGTATAAGACGAAAGTCAAAGTAATTCGATGGACGGAGGAGAATCAAAGACGTTCTGCGACCCTGAAGTACCCTTTTTCCCGTACCTGCAAAACAAAGGTTAGTTTTACCTGTAGCCGTGGTCCCATGCGTTGTATGTGCTGTATGTGTGTGAAGTCCTTGAGCGTCATTCGCCCCGTTCTCGGCTGACTGGGAAGGGGGGGAAAAAAAGCAGGTGCGCTCCATGGCTTCCAAGAAAAGCATTGACTTGAAAATGGATTAGCCTAATCAGGAATAAGACTACCTGGTGATACATAGGTCGTTTTATGTCTAGCGAAATGTTAATGTTGACCTTGTAACTGTGACCTTGATATTGAGAGAGTGGCAAGAGTCATTGATTTTGAGAGTCTTTAATTTGAAAGTGCCTTGTCTAAGGTCTGGTTCTAACAATAGTTTTGATAAGAGTCATTGAAAGAGCCTTTCTAGGTTCTGGTTGTAGACAAGATTGAGAGAAGTCTTTGATTTTAAGAGTCTTTGTCTAGGTCGTTGGTTTTATACATGATTTGGGAGAGCCTTTGAATTTGAAAGGTCTTGTCTAAGTCTGTTTTAGACATGTTTGAGGGAGTGCTTGTCTAGGGTCTGGTCAAGAACTGATTTGAAAGTGTCTTTCATAGTCTGATTTTACATAATTTGAATGAGCCTTTGATGTGAAAGGTCCAGTCTAGGTCTGTTCTAGACATATTTGAAAAGTGTCTTGTCTAGTCTGATCTCTAGACTGATTTGACAGAGTGCATTAAGGATCGTCTAGGTCTGTTCTAGACATGGTCTTGAGAGTGTCTTATGTCTAGGTCTGTTCTAGGACATGATTGAAAGTGTCTTGATCTAGGTCTGATTCTAGACATGATTTGAAAGTCTTTGATTTGAAAGAGTCTCGTCTAGTTTCTGGTGTCTAGACATGAAAGGACGAGACAGAGTCTAACTAGTACCAATGCCAATGGAAGGTGTCATTGAAAGTGACTTAGAGAGAGGTGACATTTGGACAGACTGTGACTTGACTAACATTGACGAGACAGTGACTTTGATTGGAAAGAGGACAGGGTCCAAAAGTGATTGTTTCAGGATTTCCTCTGATAGCAAAAGATGAACACGTAATAGGCGCTTAGGAACAAGAAGCCCCCAACTGGAAATTAAAGGCAGCCATGACGACAACGGAGCCCCAGCGAACTTTGAGACAACGGGTTTACGTCTTAGATCAACATAAGAAGGTGGATGATGTATGGACGAGGCCCCAATAAGAGGTGTAAACCCAAAGGTCAGGTGGCTTTACTTCTTTGGGATTGATCAATGAGCTCCTTGAAGGTGACGCAAGAATAGGCTATGGTTCGGGAGAAATAAAAAGGGTCTAAAGGTCAAATTTTGACTAGGGGTCAAAGATGTGGCTAGATACGAGGTTGCCAATGATGTTGGTTCAAACATTGAGTCATATGATCAGGTTCTAAACTGGCAAAACCTAATCGAATTCTTTAGCCAGGCAAAGCACTCAAAAGGCCTCAAATGATTTAATGTTGATGGTTGATGCGGTCGAACCTCGAAGAGGTCTTCCTCACTATCCTTACGAATCAGACCCCGTAGTTCTTGTGATGATTTGACAACGCCTCGTGCGAGAGGGCTTTGTGTTAATGGAGCGCGTGGTTTGAGGGTTGAAAAAGGCTTGATGTCATGAAGTGACCCACAGTGCGCAGTGTGCTTTTAGACTTGCTTTTATTTGATCGGGCTTGAGCGTTGGATTTGCATATTTTTGATGACTTTGTATAACTGGCATTGAACTTTGATTTTGCTTTTTTTCTTTTTGCCCATTTTATTCTTGCTTTTTTCTTTCTTTTTTTTTGCACGTGTCGTTTTCCTACGCACCGCTTTGTCCAAAGGTTTAGTTAGATGTGGGGGTGATGAAAGAAAGATAGGCTAGGATAGTGTTGTGGGCTCAAAAGGTTGCAAGGGATTTTGATTTATGGTGACAAAGGGAATGGAAGGAGGGTAATGTTGTGGAGCTGTGAAAGAGGCCTCTGTTGGGCTGTTCAATTCAATAGTTACAATCGCCATCTACCAAGTGTGGCCAATCGATGTAGACTTGCATAGAATTAGAAAATAATATTGCGCAAAAAACAAATTTAGTCATTGAAAGTACACGGCTTATTGTATAGGAAGAGACTACATAGATTCAAAGGACAGGAATGAAAGGACAGATAGCAGGACTAGACTCTATGACTCAAGCCAGAGAAGCCGCGCAGATCGATGACTAACGCCTTGGGTGTACTCATGAGGCTTGATGGTTAGTGGGTTTGATGTTTTTCCGTTGGGCCTAGGAGGTAAGGAATTAGGCTTTTTGTGGATGATGGAGGGTCAAGAGACATGGGCCTTCTGGAGGTAGATTTGTTGACTACTTCTTGCCTCTTGGCCCCAGAGACAAGTTGCGAGTCTTTGCTATCATTGCTTGAAATCAAGGGAATTACACTTTAGAACCCAGAAACAAAAAGAATGGGTCTACTTTGAAAACTCTTAAGAACAAACCAACTCAGTCTTGAGGTTCTGGACGTTAAGGAAACTGAACTCGAAAGTAGATTGAATGGCTAGACCTAATCTGATTAAGGTGCTAGACTCGAGAAGATTCAAAACCTAAGATGCTATTCTGAATTAAGGCTCTTAGACTACGAGGCCACTTGAAATTGAATGGGCCTAGCCTTGAATCCAATTCCTAGGGTTGAGTTCTATGAGCTCGAACCTAATTCGTTTTAAGGTTCTTAGATGGAAGTTGAGGCGAACCTAATTCAGATCAAGGCTCTTGGGTTGAAATTGAATTGAACCTATAATTCAATTTTAAGGTTCTTGAATAGAAATTGAATGTAACCTAATTCAGATTTAAGGTTTTTGAATTGGAATTGATTGAACCTAATTTAGGTTTAAGGTTCAAAAGGTCGAATCTAAGTCAGACTTAAGACTCTTGATTGGATCGAACCTAAGTCAGATTCTAGGTCAAAATGGAGTTTTGAAATTGATTTGAAATGGGCCTGATGATCGCAAACTTCCATGCTTGAACATAGATTAAGGACTGGATTAAGTTGGTGGTTAAATTTGGACTGAATAAGAGTCACAAGTAACAAGCACCATGATTGACACACAAACCAATTTATTCACTTAACGTCAGGATCTAAAGGAAACTATAGTCGGCTGTTTAAGTCTGGATATTGTACCATTGCCTAAGAGGTAAGCTGGGTCCAATTTCACCACCACAACGTTGGATGTATGCCGAGATACCCCCTAATACACGCATCGAGTAACACGTGCATACGCGGTGATGGGGTATAGAGCTTAACCTTTAAGCCGTTGTGATCCTTAACCCACAGCAACCAAGATAAAACCCCCCTTTAAGGTTGATCTCGAGAATAGAACATGCCATATGAGACCAAGGTGCCTAGACAGACCCTATCGAAGGGTCACAAGCAAAATTTCAATTGATTATGAATATGGCATACAGACTTTCAAGTCTGTCCAACTCCCCCCAACCAACCCAAATGGTTGGGGAATTTTTTTTTCCCCCCAGTGAAGTCGCCAAAACTGTAGGGCTTCGCCCCCTTAGAGGCGTGACCTTGCTTCATTCTGGGAGTTGAGCCATGGAATCCGCATGTGAATGCGTTGGGGTGTGCTGTCAATTGAGGTCGCCACCGTGCCTATATAGTTATTAACGGACGCCGAAACATTGGTGCCAAACCGAAATGGCCCCCAATAGGTCCAGGTAACCAAGTGGGTTCGGGAATGGTACGAATCAGATCTGTAACCCAATTCACCCGCATGTGAGCGGCCTCTACTCGTCTTCATTGTGTTCATTAAATCATAACAATTGAATTCAAGAGGCCTATTGAATTATCTTGAAAGGCACACTAATACTAGGTGAGTTTGCTATTAGTACAAACAAAGACTTCTATAGTGATGGACCAAGGCGATCACTTGATGTTACTCAATTAATAAGTGCTTAGAAAACCGGTCGTCCATGATTATCTGACTTTAATGTGAAAACGATTAAATTCCGCGGGGTCTTGTTTAACAAAATATACCAAGTGTGGTAAAAGATATATATACAAGACATGCTGGAAACCAAAGGTTAGTGAGCCATACTAATATGTATGTGTGTCCTCCTCACTTGTCACTGCAAACAATCAATTATTGTAGACTAAAAAACCAAAGGATCGCCCTTTCATTTGAATGCTATTGGACAAACAACGCGAGTTGTATTGACAATAACAATAGTATATAATGAAAAACAAAAACCACTGAAAACATTGAAAACGTTAAAAGAAAAATCCTACATATTTACATGAAACATTAGAAGTGAGTTTCTACATTGTTTTAATTAATTAAAACTCATAACAATGTTATCAAATTAAGAGAGAGCAAGAGGAATTAAAAAAAAAGAGTGAAAAAAGAGGTTTTTGGTGAGTAATCTCAGATTTATTACCCTTATTCGCTATGTGGAATCGAAAGAGAATCGATGCTTGAATCGAAAACGAATGTGTTTGAGTGTTTTTTGAGAGAGAGAAGTGGACGTTTGTCTTGGGAATTTGTGTCTGTGTGAAGTTATGAAAGTCGTGAAAGTGAGTTGTGAAGGTGTCGGACTGAGCAAGTAAGGAGTATTATAGGCACGAGGCAAAAACGAGGCAAGGAAACCCTCGCTATATACGCTACAGAGGAGCGTATATACGCAGGAAGGCAGCCGGTAATATACGCTGATATGAGCGTTACTATTACGCTGCTTTCTGGCGTATATACGCTCACATGTAGCGTTCTATACGCAAGGCAACTTTCCATTAGGAATTTTGCAACTTCGGATGTGGATGTTAAGGCGTATATACACAGCATGTGGAGCGTATAACACTCCTGGTGAGCGTATATACGCTCATGCGATCTGCGTAAACGCGTCAATTTCGTATATACTTCCAAAAACCTCGAAATATTTCGATTTCCTCCGATTTTATTTCGTGATTTCCCTTGATTCGACCGCCACCTAGACACCCTTACTCTTCAAGCAAGGATTTCGATTTCTTAGAAGGTTTCCACGTATTTCCGGAGTATTTTCTAATTACTCACGTATTTTCTGCGTTTATTCTGTCGTATTTAACATTGCAAAAATTCATAGAAAATCATAGAAAAATCAGAAAAATATTTAAAAATATTGGCGGATCAGAAAAATTGTACGGGAAACACGATGAAAAACAAAAAGCACGAAGAATCGCCGCGTAATTTTTTGAAAACCTTTGATTTTATCAAGAAAACCAAAGAATATGTTTGCCTTGTATGACCTTGCTCAATAGTTCCGGTACGGACCTCAGGATTTCCAACGTTCGTTGAGTCAAAGCATCTTTTCTGAGTCAAACAAACGCCGAGACGCGGATGTTCATTCTCGGATTACTCATTTGGGGAGACACATTCAGTGTCACATTGACGTTATGATTTAAAATCAAATTTAATTCGACTTGTGCAAATGGATGGTGTGTTTATGGATTTTGTTGACAGCTTTAAAATCAAATCTATGTCGA
>SNQN01013028.1:0-14390 GCA_008642245.1 Bassia scoparia
TCTTGGGCCTTGGTGACCTCGCCCATCGCAGACATATCTACAAAAGTCTGCTCRAAYRTTGGAGAATCACCATCAGCATCACYTGRCACATATGGAATGGTAATTAAGTCAGACCAACCATGAGGATCAGGATGGCGAGGCCATGAGAGAGGAGAATCATGCGAGGTCTTTGATCTCCTTTCATATGTCACCTCTGAAGAATGCGACCCACTAGGGGTTCGCGGCCTAAACAAAGCAGGATCCAGTCCATAGTTGTTGAAGATGCAAACCTCAGTGGGATGAGCATTTGGGCCCAGAATTGAACTGCAATGTAAGCTAGATGTACCTATTTTGTGATGCTTCTTGGCTGATGGCTCAGACAGAGTAAGCGAGGGAGGCCTCTTCTCGCCCACCTAAGCAGATTGCGAGGAGGCCCCCTTAGGCGTTGGAGGAGTTGGAGGAGTTAGCCTTGGACGTTTTGGCTTCTCCATAGGCACTTCGAAACTTTTGCCTTTGCCAATCACCTCGGCAGTCCCCTTCTTCTGGCCCACAGAGGGCTCGCTTATTTTCACCCCGGGCTTCGCAGGCTCTCAAGGGGCCTTGGATTTCCCCGCAGATTGCGACGTGAGATTATGTCTGATCTCTTATCGCCGCTCGCGAGGAGTGCTTGGATTTACTCTTTCCCCACTACGCGAGGAGTGATTGTTTTGATCTTTCTCCTCGCCCGCGGAGGGTTTTACTTTCTCTTTCTCCTCGCTTCGCGAGGCAAGTTTTGTTGTCTCTTTCTCCCCGCCTCACGAGGAGGTTTTGGTCTTGTCCTTTCTCCCTCTCCGCGAGGCGGGTGTCTTCTTCAACACCTTGTAGTGGAGAGAAGACTTTTCTTTTCATCGGCCTTGGGAGCAAGACTTGAAAGACTAGTCCTTCTCGAGGCAGTGGACCTCGCAGTCTTCAGAATATCGAAAGGCTTCTCCAGCTTCCGCAAATGGAAAGAAAGTTTAAGTAAGAAACATTGCAAGATAAGAAGAAGTTAACTCTGTCTCGCATTCGAGCAAATGTTCATGCGAGACACAAACCTATTACCTTCGCATTTGAGAAAACTTCTCATGGCGAAGGACAACAAAATAAAGTGCGAGAGAGCAACTTACCCGATGAATGGAATTCTTCTCTGTAAGGGATTTAGTCGCCAGGCGGCTGAGAAAGCTTGAAAATCTTCGCTGACATTGTCCCTTCAAATGACTAGGTAGCTTTGCGAAGGAAAATATTCGATAAGGAACATTGTTAAAAAAAATCAGACGAAGAAAATAATGAGGAAGTTGAAGGTCTACCTCTTTGCTCTCGCCCTATTCGGCGACCACCTGCGAGGTCAAAGGCTCGCATGAAGTCTCTATTGCAGAARCACTCAAGAGTAGAGAGCCAGTTTTTGGGGACCGTGGTCTTGCGATTCAAGGTCCTATATTGGTACTCCATAGTCTCGAAGTACTCTAGCTGTTGTGCAACAATGGGGGTTCTCGCACCCAAATCACTCTCTTTATACGAATTTTGGTGCGAGGTCCAAGAGGAGAGGATCTTGGCGAGAGGAGTGTTGTCTGTGTGCACAAGGAAGAAGTCATTCTTCCAATTGTACACCTTATTCGGCTTGTCCAGCGAGGTCATGTACTTCACCTTCTGTTCGAGTTGAAACCAACCAGCTTGGCATCTGCTGTTCTTGGAAATCAAATGCATGCGAAGGAAGACATCAGTCTTGCATGGACAGCCCTTCACCTTACAGGTGGCCATATATCCAAGTATGTGATACCATGACTGCGGTGTCAGTTGTGCGAGGCCTATGCCATAGGCCTTCATCAAATTTATTATAAAAGAGTGCAAAGGGAAGTGAAGACCCATGTCCACCAACGCCTTGTAAACTGCGAAGGTGTTTTCTGTGGTTTGGGTGATCGTAGTCCCCTCAGCAGGGATCACAAACCTCTCCTCGACTTCAGGCGAGATGAAGCCGATGTGAGGTGCGTAGATGTGCTGGAACTGTAAAAGTGCGGCCCTCCAAGCCTTTCGCACAATGGTCGAAGTAGGACTGTCCTTGTCCTTGTCCTTGTCCTCGTCCTCTGAGGATTCTTCAAAATTAAATCGAACAAAAATCATAAATCAGAATTCAAATTATACAAAAAAATGAGAAATCCAAAAAACATAAACTTACCAAAACCCGCGGCGCAAGGAGAGGAGAAAGGGGAATAGCGGCGGCTCAAAGGAGAGGAGGGAGGAAAGAGGCGGCGCGGATGGTGGAGATTAGAGTAGATCTAAACGATAGGAAAGAGGATCAGAGGAAAGTGAATGACAAGAGGATCAGAGTATGGAACGTATGGTGTGAGAGGAGAGAGAGTATTTAGGGTTTGTTTTACATATATAAGTTAATGGGCCGATTTTGTGTTTGTATTATTGGGCCCAATTATTTGTTGCGGGTATCTATATAACCACAACAATTGTAATGTACTCAATTTTTTTCCCTCTAATAAGTAGTATTTGCTGCGGTTATTTAAAAAACCGCAGCATATAACTCTCATATGCTGCGGTTTTTATATAACCGCAGCAAATGAGCCGCATTATATGATGTTTTTTCTACTAGTGAACTGATGGGCAAACGGAGAGGAAAATTCAGACTTTGGAAGACATGCTTCGTGCTTGTGCCCTAGAATTTCAAGGCTCATGGGTCAAGTCCTTAAGTTTGGTAGAATTCTCTTACAACAACAGCTACCATTTAAGTATCCAGATGGCTCCCTATGAAGCTCTTTATGGAAGGAAATGTCGTAGTCCTACTTTTTGGAGCGACATAAGCGATACGTTGGTTTTGAGACCCGAGCTTATCCAAGATACAGTGGAGAAGGTCAAGGTCATTCAAGCAAAGATGAAGGTTGCCCAGGATCGACAGAAGTCTTATGCTGATTTGGGTTGGAGACCTATTGCTTATGATGTCGGGGATAAGGTGCTTTTGAAGGTGTCACCAATGAAGGGTGTGTCGAGGTTTGGTGTGAAGGGCAAGCTCAACCCTAAGTATGTGGGTCCTTATAAGATTCTTGAGAGGGTTGGTGAAGTGGCTTATAGGTTAGCCTTGTCGGTTGAACTATCTAAGGTTCATAATGTGTTCCATGTCTCCCAGTTACGGTGCTATCGGAGCGATCCTTCGCATGTTATAACCGTGGAAACTGTGGAGATCGAACCTAATTTGACCTTTGAGGAAAAGCCAATCAAGATTCTGGATCATCAGGTGCGTGGCCTGAGAAGAAAGGAAGTGCCATTAGTGAAGGTGTTGTGGCGTAGTCAGAAGTATGAGGAAGCCACATGGGAAACTGAGGAGTCCATGCGACAGAAGTATCCCGAGTTGTTTGTTGCCAAATGATTATAATTATGCCTTTTGTCCTCAATCTTGTTTTCTTACCTTTCTCTTTGTAAGTTTCGAGGACAAAACTTTTATAAGTGGGTAGGATCGTAATACCCCGAATTTTCTCAATGGCATAATTTTATTTTTATGTCACCTTTCTAGTAATTTCTCTCTAAGTATAGCTTTTATTTTGAGTTATTATTATTATTATTATTATTATTATTATTATTATTATTATTATTATTATTATTATTATTATTATTATTATTATTATTATTAATATTATTAATATTATTAATATTATTATTATTAGTAGTAGTAGTATTGTTGTTACCTTTTACTATTTGCTATAATTGTTTTGATTGTTTTAGACCGACCTTTTTCGTGACAAATTAGTCTAATTGGGAGGTTTAATATTTTGGTGCACTAAACTTGTAGGCATGTGATATGGAGGGTTTTCAAACTGTGTAGTTTATGTTTTTTTTTCTAATGTATGAATTAATCTTTTATTTCTTTTACAATTGATTTGAACCCTTGAATACAAGCAAAACCTTTCATTTTTCTTATTTAAAAAAAATTAGAGAAAACCCCTTTGCTTTCCCCTTGGTGGCTGGTTATGGGAGCTAATGAAGAGTTTTTTGTTCCTTTTAATTCCACAATTCAATTGCACTTAAACCATATGTTATTTCCTTCTTCTTTCTCCCATCAACAATTGCAAAAAAAAATCACTTCTTCTTCCTCATTTCAGCCGAGTGCTTTGTAAAAAAAAAAAAAAAAAAAAAAATTTGAGTGATTTTAATTGGGTTTGTTCAAGTTTGTTTCAAAGGTGCAATTTTTTTACAATTCTTGGGAATTACTTGGAGGTTTTTCTTTTCATTCTTTTGAAGGTTTTATTTTCTCCTAATTCAAGGTAACTAGATTTTTCCTTCACTTTGTTCTTATTTAAACATAGAATTCATGCTAGGATTAATAAAACTGAAATTGTTATTTTATCAGTTTTATGTTGACAAATTATGTTTAATATGTTTTTGTACAAATATTTTTGTTATAATAATTTTCCCTGTTTTGTTATGATTTAGAATTAATTTATAAATATTTATTTGTAATTTTCGTGACTTGTATGAATTTATTTACAATATTCTGAAATTCCAGTTTTTCTGTTTTTCTGGTATCCCTTGCAAAATTTATTCTGCATAATTTCGTGAGTGTTAAATTGTATAAATAATTTTATTTAGTCCCTAAGTGCCTCAAATAAATTGTTTTCTCTAGTGTTCTTAAACTGTTTTCTGTAATTTTAAGTGTTAATCTATTTAATCAATCAGGACCTTTTAACTTATTGTTTTGTTTTCTATTTGAAACAGCCACGACATTAATATAATTGGGACTTAAAAAACTGACCTTTAACCTTTTTCTAATTTTGATAAATTATTTTTGAGTTAATTGGAAATTTTAGAATTAATTTCGGTTACTTTAATCAATTTATTAAATTATTAGCAAATTGGTAAAATAATTTAGTTTAAGTGTGAAAACAGTCCTAAATAACTTATAACAGTAACTATTTTACATTTATTTATTTATTAATTTTATTATTGAATTTTGGCTTAATTTTGGTGAATTAATATTTAATAATGGTTTAAACTAGGTTCCTTTGACAATTTTTTTTTAGTTGGTGTCACGTGGGTTTTAAACTAATGTTTTTGTACTAACTTACTGTTTTGATCTCATACTTAATTATTTGGATTATGAAATAATTTATTTTATTTTCTATGTATATTTTGATTTAAATTACTTTCTCAATTGTTTGCCAAAATCTTGAATAGTGAACTTCGATCTTTAAAACTTTATTTTGACCTTGGCTTATGGAATTGGTTTGACTTTAAATTGGTTTTAATCTACTTCGTGGAGTTATGGAACTTGTTGTTGGAAATGGTCATTGTGGCCTTTGGGTTCTTAAGGGTAAGTCCATAGTGGTGCCTTGAGAACATTGGATTTGATTTGGTTTTGTTTTATTGATAATTGGAAATCGTTGGGTAAGTCCATAGTGGTTCCTTCGATTGGACAGCACATCTATAGTAGATTGGATTGGGTTAGTTGTCRTTCTCGTTCCGAGCTGCGTGTTCGGATATGGAGAGAGTTTGGCCATTCTCAGACCGGATATAACTTGGTGGTTGACCCGTGGTGCGTCCTGACTATATCTAGCCTTAGTGAGCCTCGATTTGTTCACTGCATCTGTTCCAGTTACAACTTGAAAATCTATGTTAACTTGTTTGATTTTACTAGCTCAACCTGTTTTGGATTTAATTGGTTTTTGGTTTACTCATTTTGGTTTTTAATTCACTGGGTTTGTTTTCTATTTGACTATAATATTATTGAAGGTTTGTGGTCTTCGAATCGAATTCTTTTTATTTAAGCCTTTCATTTATTCCTTGTTTACGTTTGAACATGTGTGTTAAGGATGGTCTAGTTACTGGCCACTAAGTGGCAAATTTGTGAGGTTTTAGATGATGTAGGTGGGGAGTGATTTGTTTTGGAGCTGCTGGGGAAAGAGGCTACTGAGAGACTTTAGGATTACCCCTTTAATAATTCGTAACTTTGTGTAGACGTTTTGAATTGCYTTAAGTTATTRRGAGATGTTGCTCCTTGGATTTGAATGTAATAACTTTACTTTTAGCTTACTTTGGAAGTTTTTTTAATTTTTCCGCATCTTTTGAGACCCTACTTAGTGTATTGTTTCTGCCAATGCACCTATAATAAGACGGGTCGTTTCATTCCTCGTCGTTGCTCTCCTGTAAAGCAGCATCTATGCTCGCACTTATGTCACCAGAGTCAGGACTGGAGTCCTCTACTCGCGTAGGCAAGCGGCCAGTAGTACTTGGCTCTGGCTCCTCTTCCTAAAACTGGTCCTTGGGTCTCCTAGTAGCGGTTGTTTTAAGGCAAGGCATCCTGACATGAATAGACAGAGTGTCAAGGATGGGACGAGGAGCTACAGAGTGCGAGTAYAAAAAATCAAGGGTAGAGGAGAAAGYAGTTAAATTGGAGCCAAGCGAAGTTGGACTAGGCTCTTCCAAGCCCCCAACTCTATTCTTATTGGGCGAAGAGTCCGTAGAACTTGCGTCGCTCATTATGACTTTGATAAAAAAGAATAATAAAGAATAAGTGCGAAGTAAGAAAASGTGCGAGCAGTAGCAGAAGTGCGAAGGCAACGAAGTGTCGAAGAAGATTTGGAAGAAAGCTGAGTTGTMGCAGAAGCTTGAAAATGTGCGAAGTGTAGAGAGAGAAGTGCGAAGCGAGASTGATTTTTTARAGAGAAGGCAGAGCTAAAAAATTCCCTSTCTCTATCCTTCAAGGGGTATTTAYACCCCAGCCACAACGGACCCTCTTCCCCCTTCTTTTCAAAATTTGAAATGGAGAGGGGAAATGAGCGGGAAGGCCAATTGGCCACCTCGGCTGCTGCCATGCGAAATAAATGACGGGCGATTGGATTTCTTGGCCAGGCAATTCATCACCCACGAAGGCACACTTCCTAAGGCAAAAAAAAGAGAGAAATTATTTGATTTAAGGTTTATTTACAAAGTGTAAATTAATGTAAAATCAAGATCAAACACCATATAAATCCAATGATTTAGAGGGTCTTTGAGGGGCAAATGATGTGGCACGGAAAACCCTTGCCCACGTGTCCTCCAAATATTGGGTTAAAAAGATTCGTGTGGCAAACTCTATTGTTTAAATTAATCCGAACCGAAACGGGACGTAGGACCGACGTTTCTACACTGAAACAGTAGTAAGGAACACAAGGAATCATGGATGGATGACAAGTGTCACCCATCCAAGGGATGCCTTGGTTTTTGAGGGATTGCCTATAAATACCCCGAAAACTCACAATAATGGCACCTACATCCTCCTAGCATTTATTGCATACAACTTCCAACCACTTGAGAGCATCTCTCACTACTTTCTCTCTCTAGCTTGGCACTTTTACTTCCCTAAATCCGTACTTACATAAGCATTAGAGGGGAGATAGTCCAAATAGGATTATTCTCCTATGTGCACGTGTCAGGTGAGCCTTGAAGAGCTAGGAGCAAGAAGCAAGCAAACGTTAACCAGGAGATAGGAGATAGCCAAGAGTCGTCCATTGTCCGATAGAAGGTCGGCTCTCCAGAGGTAGCATTGAAGGGAAGCCTCCACCCCTCTCTCAACCCAGAGCTAGGGAAATATTGTAGCCAGGACACGTCATCCCTGATTTACTTGCTACAACAACCTAGAATGGAATTAATTGTTAATCAACTTAAAATACAACTATTTTAAATTTAATAAGAAATTTCTTAATCACCTAGAAAAACTACTATTTAAAAAAAATGGAAATTAGCTATTCACCTCCAAATAATTAATGTATATGTAAATATCCATCAAACGACTTTTTAAAATTCTGTTTAAGTTATTTTTGGCGGTTAAAATGTTGTTGTAAAACATAGTCCTGTCATTACATAACATAGTCTCGTATTGAATTAACATTGTCTGTTTTTTTTCACAAGGAAAAACAACTAAACTTTATTAATACTTAAGCAATATCGTTCTTTACATAATCAAGATTTTCAATCGGTACTTCCTCGATCCAAACTCTAAAGCTACCCCGACAACGACTTTTAGAAGCTAAAACATGAGTCACCTTATTTCCTTGCCTTCTAACATGGGAGCAAGAGAACGTTTGGCATTTCTCCCCTATATTCCTGATATCTCGAACAAGCAGACCAAAAAACGAATTGTCATTGCATCCTTTACGAAGCGCATGATACAGAGTAATGGAATCGGTCTCAGCTTGTAGGTTGCGTAAACCTGAGTCCCACGCAACACTTAACAACTCACGCATAGCCAATGCGTCTGCCTCCTCGACCTCGAGTACAAAGTCAAAAGTCTTGCACATTGCTAATAGCACATCACCATCATTGTCCCTAATAACACCTCCAAGGCCACATTTCCCATCACTGAAAATAGAGGCATTGCTATTAGCCTTTAGCTTACCCTCGTCAGGAGCTTTCCACAAAGCAACATCAATCAGTTCCCCTTGAGACCTCCTTTTGCAACCCTCCTATGCAAGATTGAATTCTGCTATAGTGTGCACTGCCTTGTTTAAGGTATGCATCGAGTGAGACCGACCAGCCTCGAAGCACCACTTATTCCTTTTTAGCCAAATCTGCTAAATCATGCTCCAAAAAAAGCCTCCACCATTCCCGTTCTTTGAATCGCAGCAGCAAGGAATTAAGCCATTCCCAAAGTGTTAAGCCCATTAACTCATCCACATTCAACCGCAAGGGGGAAGTAAGCCAAAGAAATCGGTTCTCTGGACATAGGAACAAGAAATGTCTCAAACATTTCAGCTCTTCCCCACACATGGGACAAACTTCATCAACATTTAAACCTCATTTAGCCAACAGTACACAAACAGGAAGACCCTCGTGAATTACTTTCTAGCCATGAACCTTAATTTTGGGAGGCAAATCAGTCTCCCAGAGCCTTCTCCAAATAACATGAGCAGGGGAGTTCGATGATGAAGCTAAACCAGAATTACACTCTTGTAATGCACTCTTGTAATGCTAAGTAATAAGCACTGCGTACTGAGTATGAACCTGACTTTGTGTGAGTCCAAGTCCATGTATCCGAGCAAGAAAAACGTGGTATGATTTCAGCCTGGATTGCCTTAATTTCCTCATTGTTAAACCATAAATGCAGTAGCTCTGTGTTCCACTCACCCTCCTGAATCAGCTCACTCACTACCACTGGGCACCCAACGTCCATAGTATACGTCGATGAAGTTCAAAAACGGGGAAGCTTCGCAACCCATGGATCATGCCATATAGTTATACTGGTGTCATCCCCTATGAATTTCCTCGCACCCTTCGCAATCAAATCCCGAGTTGAGCATATAGATTTCCACGTGAAACTAGCTATGGGTGAAATAGGTGCTTTGAAAAAGGAAGAATTCGGAAAATACTTATTTTTAGTACTTGAGCAACCAGAGAGTTTGGTTTATCGAGAAGTCTCCAAGCCTGTTTAGCGAGCATCGCTTTGTTAAAAGCCACCAAATTTCGAAAACCCAATCCTTCATCCTTCTTTGAAGCACAAAGCTTCTCCCAACCAACCCAGTGAACTCTCCTATCTTTATTCCGTTGGCCCCAGAAAAAACCCCTGCACAATCGCTCAATATCATGTAAAATACCATGAGGGAGCATGAAACATTGCATGGCATATGTAGGTATCGCCTGAACTACTGTCTTGATCAGAATTTCACGACCAACCTGCGATAAGAAACCTTCTTTCCACCCTTTTAGTTTTTTCAAGACGCGCTCCTAAATTTGTTGGAATATTACTTTTTTTGAACTTCCCACGAAAGTAGGAAGACCCAAATATTTTTCGTGTCTATCAACTGCCTTAAAAGATAACTTCGTCTGAAGGATTTATTTCTTCTGTGGATCAATGTTTCGGCTAAAAGACACCTCAGATTTTTCCATATTCAGTTTCTATCCTGAAGCAGCCTCGTATGTGGAAAGAATTTCCATCACATTATCTACTTCCTATTCATTGGCTCAAACGAACAACATACTGTCATTCGCAAAAAAGAGATGGGAGATAGGGGGACTCTCCGACCAATTTTCAGACCATGTATCTCTTTCTTAGCTTCAGCATCACGCAATAAAGTAGACAACGCCTCTGCACATATGATGAACAAAAAGGGGGACAAGGGATCTCCTTGTCTAAGACCCCTAGAAGGTTTAAAGCTCCTAGCTGGCTGGCCATTAACCAAGATTGATAAGGATGAGGAATTCACACAATGCATGATAACATTCACAAAAGAAGTAGCAAAACCCATCTTAATTAACATATTTTCCAAGAAACACCATTCAACCCGGTCATAGGCCTTACTCATATCCAATTTTAATCCCATATAACCTTCTTTCCCTGTTTTCTTCTTCCTCAAAAAATGAAAACATTCATACGCAATCAAAAAGTTATCAGTGATCAAGCAGCCAGGCACAAAACCACTCTGCGAATCATGGATTATATGAGGTAACACACATTTCAATCTATTCGCCAAGACCTTCGAGACAAGCTTATATAAAATATTACACAAGCTTATAGGTCTATAATCCACAGAAGATTCACATACCTTTTTCTTCGGAATCAAGACAATATGGGTATTATTTATTTCACCAATGTGTTCATCACCATTCAGAAAACCAAGCACTTTAGCAATCACATCCTGACCGATAATTGGCCAATATTTCTGATAAAACAGTGCACACAGTCCATCTGGGCCAGGAGCCTTCGTCAGATGCATTTACTTCAAAGCCTAAAAAATTTCCTCCCCCTGATGGCTTCATTGAGCTGTTGTTGTTTGTTCTAGCAAGAGAAGAGGCTGAACCTTTTGTAATACAGGTTCCATGTCAATTTGATTGGAAGCTACAAACAACGTCTCGAAATAATTAGGTAAAGACTCCATACTAATTCCCTTACTCCTCCTCATATAAATTCCCAGCCGAATTCCACAATATTGACTCGATTGGAATTCCTTTCCCGTCTTTGCTGTGCTTGTTTATGAAAACTTTGGTTGTTCCTATCCCCAATACACAGCCAGTTTGCCTATCTTTGCCTCCAGATAATCTTTTTTCTCTTAGCCATCATACGAGCGTAAAATTTTATCTGATTTATAACATTTCGTGGAGGTTCAAGCATGAGGTCCTGCATATTGTGTGCTCAAATTCTGAGCCATATATAAAGTTCCCATATTTTTACTTCCATGACTCAGCTTGCTGAAAATCCAAGCCAAATTAGCTGAAGATCCGAACCACAGTTCCATTCTTCAGAATAATAGCTTCAACATTCGCAGTCCTTGCGTCCAGTTCCTCAAACGAACAGCTCTTTTCTTCCTTTCTTATTCAATATACAAGGGGTCTAATTTCAAGCAAATAGGAGGTGGTCTGACTCCTTTCTCTAAATGCACAATAAACAAGCCCCAAATTTGTCTTCCAATCTGGTTTACACATGTGAAAGATCTAGTCTCTCTTAGAGGTGTGGCTGACCATTGGTTCATTATTCCATGTATATTTGTAACTTGTGGAAGTTTAGAGTCAAGGACCACAATATCAATGGCCTCGTAAAACTGCCAGCAGGCCATACTTGAATCACTGCCCCTAATTCTCCTCCTCCACCAACAAAATTAAGATCAACCACCACACACCAAGCTTCGAAACTCTGATCCCAAGTTTTTTAACAGTTGGCATGTTTTTATACTTGTTGTATCCTCGGGAAGCCAACATGCTGTTAAGCGGCACCTCTCCATCAAATCTTTGTTAACCACACCACATCAAATGATTACACGACCATGAAGCTAAAAGATATGGCCTATTCATCTTTCCAGAAGAGGAGAAACCTCCACTTCGTCTCCTCCTTTCACCCGCTTACATAACAGTCAAGAAGCCAGGCATACGAAAGCTTTGCTTTTATTCGACCAAACTCATGAGAGAATAATTTAGTTTCCTGAAGGAAAACCATTGTGGGATTGCCTTGGGGTTCCCCAACCCTCGGCAATTCCAAGATAAAATCTTCATGGATCACAGAGAGCATTACGGTTGCCCGCGCCATCAATTTGCATCACATTATATTCAGTAATTCGAGCACTGAAGGCATTATTGGAGTTCACAGAATCGGCTAAATCAAGCCTACCCCTTTTAGAAAATCTCCCTTGAATTATTTCAATATGCTCATTATTTTGATCATTAATATTATCTATAACATGATCATTATCAGAACTAACGAGCCTGTGCAATTTTGAGGGATTAGCATCATACTCCAGATTAAGATTTTTATTACTAACCTGACCATTAAAATTGAGTTTGGTTTTTGCCTTATTCGCCAATATGTCACTTCTTAAGGTTTGATATTGCTGCAATTCCTCGTTCCTCTTTGCTTCATTAAACCTCCCCTTTTTGGAGAAGCTTTGAGCCAATTTCCATAGGGTAGGTTAGATAAATCCATCCCCTCCACAAATTGCGAGCACTGGTGATCAGTATGGCCAAAGTAGCCACATATATGGCAAAAATCCGTAAGCCTCTTGTACGTAAATTTTATCAACTTCGACCCTTCAGGCATAGCAATTTTTGTCCACCTCTTGTGTGGCTTTGCTACATCGAGATCAACACGAAAACGAAGGTACTTATTCCATGGTGCCAGGTCTGATGGTTCACAATCCACGAATTCCCCCATACTATTTGCTAGGGATTTTTCCATTGCTAGAGTACTCTTGTTGAGTGGCATGTCCCAAGCCCGTACCCAAAACCGAATTTTTGTAAAAGACAATTCAGAAGGTTGCACCCCACCATTGATTTCCTTCAGGATGATCAGTGCTCCTCTAAAGGACCAAGGACCACCTTCAAACACTCTGTCTCTGTCATGCGCCGAGAAGAATTGAAATATAAAAACATTATGGTCGATTTCCTTGATGACTAAACCCTTCGCAAGTCTCCATGCAATCTTTAGGTTATTCTGCATGGAGTCAATACTAAAAGGATTTTTGGTTAGTATTTTACCAACGAGGCATAAAAGCAATTGCTCCTGCACAATATCATCCTCCTCATCCTCCAAGCATTCAACAATTTTCGCTTCTTCTTCAGTCATAGTGAGACTCTGCAATTTACTCTCCAACCTATCCATACTGCCTTCGAAAGATCGAACAATTCAGGAGAACCACAAATTTAGCAGCGCAAAACCGTGGTAAAGAAAGAAAAAAACGAGATGAAAAAACAAATTGACCTAACCTGTGAGATTGAGGAAGGGAAATAGGAACTCTACGAAAACCCTAGGAATTATGATGCACCAGAGGATATTCAAGAGGAAAAAAGAAAAAACAACGATGAATTAACATTATTTGTTAGTACTTTAACTTTGTAAGTTATAATTTCCTCATTGTTCAGTGTTAAATTTATTAAAGTTGAGTTAAATCACATTGGAAATAATTAAACAATAAAGTGTTTTTAAATAATAATAGTGCTTTGTASTAATTTAAATTAGAATGGAATTAATTGTTAATCAACTTAAAATACAACTATTTTAAATTAAAACCACTATTTTAATTTCTCTTTAAGTTATTTGGTTRTCAAAATGTTGTTGCAAAACATAGTACTGTCATTACATAACATTGTCTTATACTGAGTTAACAATGTCTGTTAGTACTCTAACTTTGTGTGTTACATTTTTCTCATTGTTTAGTGATAAAATAATTAAAGCGTCCACGGATTTAACTCTAGGGTTTAGGGAGTCCTTGGGTTTTGGTTATAAAAAGGTCTTAATTTGCATGTTGGGGACCAAGCCAAAACAAAAAAAGAAAAACACTTTCCTAAAAGAAAATAACCAAAATAACCAAGAAAGAAAATAACCAAAAATGGTTGCCAACAATCTCCCACCCAATTACTACTACGCACTTATCACCCCCGAAACCTTCCGTTATTGGAACCTAAACTATGGCAACGAGCAAGAAATAAACTTCAACACTATGTATACATGAAACACAAACCAAACGCAGCCGAAGGTGAGAGTGAGTTCGAGAGGGTTGACGATGAGACACTCCAGCGCATCGTCATGAGCCCTGACCATCCTTGGTCTGAGGACCTGAAGGACATGGTCATGCTGACTGCAGATGGAACCACACGTCCAGCATTATTCCTCCCCAACTGCGTTGATCTCGCAAGTAAAACTGATCTTCGAAAGCTATTTCAAAAATTAGCCAACTTCCACAACTTGAAGCACAATGGTGCTTCCAAAGTTGTCCCCAACTTCCTGAAGAAAAAGGCTGATCCCAAACCCTTGTTAAACTTTGAGGGGCCTATTTTTGAGTTAGGAAAGACACYCGTAACCTTGGAAATGGTAAGCAACACTGATGCCCTTGAGTGCTTCCACCTTGACTGCCCCGTATCCGAAGTGAGTGTGGTAATTCTTAGGGGTTTGGTGGAGAATGATCCCGCCTTTAGGTATGCCCGCATCAAGCTTAGCT
>SNQN01013029.1:0-11760 GCA_008642245.1 Bassia scoparia
TGCTTGGAAGACAGAGCTTTACTGAAAACATCAGCCAACTGACTAGTAGTAGGAAGATAAGTAACCTGCAGTAAACCCTCCATAATCTTTTCCCTAGTAAAGTGACAATCTAGTTCAATGTGTTTAGTTCGATCTCTCATGGAATACAGGATTCCTTGCAATTTGCAATGCACTTTGATTGTCACAATTGAGAGTGACAGGCTTTAGATTAGAGACACCCAATTCCTCAAGTAACCTGACCAACCAAGTAACTTCTGAAGCTGCAGTAGACATAGCCCTATACTCAGCTTCTGATGATGATTTAGAAACCACATTTTGCTTTTTACTTTTCCGGCTAATTGGTGATTGCCCTAATAATAGAACAAAACCTATAATGGATCTCCTTGTATCAACACAAGCACCCCACTCACTGTCACTAAAGGCCTGAAGGACCAACTGATCAGTAGCACTAAGAAGTATCCCTTGAGTTGATGTTCCATGAACATAATTGAGCACATGCAACAAGGCTTTGTATTGAGGTAGCCTTGGGGTTTGAAGAAATTGGCTCAAGGTTTGAATTGAATAGGAGAGATTTGGTCTTGTGTTGGTTAAAAAATTTAGTTTACCAACTATGCTCCTGTAAAGCTCAGGGTTAGGTAAGATGTCACCTTATGTGGAAGAGAGTTTTAGATTAAGAGGAAGAGGTGAAGCTACTTGTTTAGGCTTAGCAATGCAGGCTTCCTCAAGTAGGTCTTTAGTGAATTTGGTTTGAGTAAGAGTGATACCTTTAGAAGAATAATGCACCTCAAATCCTAGAAAATAATGAAGGATACCCAAATTTTTGATTCCAAACACAGAATCCAAATGAGCTTTCAATTCAACTTGGTGATGCCTGCAGTATCTGTACCAGTTAGAATCGCATCATCTGTACCAGTTAGAATCACATCATCCACATATACTGCAACAACAATGACCCCAGTATGTTGCCTTCGAATGATTCTTTGATTGAGTGAAGCCTTGATGTAACAGCTTAGTTGTCAATTCTTCAAACCATTGTCTGCTTGCTTGCTTCAAATCATAAAGAGACTTTTTTAACTTGCAGACTAAATTGTGAGGATTAGGATATCCAGGTGGTGGTTTCATATACACTTTTTCACAACAAATCCCCATGAAGAAATGCATTATTGACATCTAACTGGAATAACTGTCATTTCTTACCCACAGGCGGTGGCCTGGTGGGCCCATAACCCACAGGTCCCAGGATCGGAACCTGGCTCTGATATCATGATACAAGTTTAAATCCGAGCTTGTTAATGGCAGAAAAGCTTAGTGAAAAATACAGTTTTAGTGAGAGAAAGTAAGAGAAAGATGAGAGAAGAATGTGATAGCATGTATTATTGATTTTGAATCAGAATTCATTGATTATACAACAATGATAACAAGCCTTTAAATAGGCAGTTCATACAGAGAAATGAGAAGTAACCAACTAACCACTAATCTAACTAACAAACAGCTAAGTAAGGAAAGCTGATTGTAATAGTTAAAAGAGGTTAGAAGTATGAGATGGAGCAGTGGAATGAGCTGGATGTACAGGTGGCTCAACAATAGTCAACAAAATGACTCTACCCCCTGAATGACCGAAATTGATGAAGTGTATAGTCCATATTTTAGTGATTCTTGGGACACAATTACTAAATAATTCTTAATTAGATCATTCTAACCCTTCGCTAGTTTGGGTGCAATAAATTGTCAACGTAGGCTCATTACCTTTGATGGATTATTCTTTTGATATTTTATTTCGTAAATTTAATGGGTATTGATTATTGATGAGGGTATAGTAAATAAAATTTATTCCCCAAACCTTGATAATAATTTCCATTGTTTGATTAAGGGAGTGACCGAGTGACATATGAACAAGTGTTATAACTGTCTTTTTTTCCCAGAAAAAAAATTCATTCTTGCCAAATTGTATGACTTTTGCAAATCATGCTCCTTGTTCAAGTATGTTAAACAGCTAAAACAAAATCGATCTTGCTTACAAGTCCTTGCAGCGTTATTAAGGATTAAATGTATTTTCTAAAATGGTTCAAATCTTGAAATGCATGTCAAAATCATGTGTCTATCGATGTAATTAGTGTTTATTTCAATCAAATACTTCTACTTATAGATAACTTATCTAACGCCTCGAAAATGCTCGTTAGCATTTGTCAAACAAAATATAACCCTAGACGATCATGGATGGTTGAGAATCACAAATTAAGTTACGGAGTATTAAGAAATAATAATATGAATGCAACATCACAATCAATATGAGTTTTGTTGACTGACTTTATAAGGTACTGCCGTACTGGTGTAAACACTAATGTAATTAACATACTAAGATTACACATTTACACTAAACAAAATATAAAAATGATATAATAATAACTTAATAAGCAGCACTCATAATATATTCATCACCCTAGTATGCATGGCTTATATTAAAATACAATAGAAATAATAACATGTATGTCGTATACTTGTATGTATATGAATGTTGTATGTATGTGTGAAAAGGCAATTCTGTTTCCACTCGCAAAGTTTAGATAACTTATTCAACAATAGAGGTAAACTACAACGAATCTTTGAAAGTATTATTTAAATCAATCTTCTTAATCAACACCTAATGGCATTGCGTGTTATATAATGCATTAAATTATTTTCTAAAATTGTTGTAGCCAAGTTTCCCGCTTGGATTGCGCTACAAGATTTCTTTTGGGTTCAGGGTTGAGAGATGGGTGGGAGGCTTCCGCTTCTAACGTACCTCAAAGAGAGGCTGATTCTTGGTCTTGAAAATCGGGTTTGGCTTTGGCACTTCACGTTCCTTCGAAGACGCCTTACCACCTGCAAAGAAGGAGATAATCCTTTTTGGATTATCTCCCTCCGATGCTAAGTAAGTAAACGGAAGAGGAAAGTAATAAATGCTACTTATTTAGAGAGAAGTTAAGAGAGATAAAGTCTATACTTCGCTTAAAGTATGAGTAATGCTCTGCAAGTATAATGTGAAAGTTGTGGTGGAAAATGATGCCTCTCAAGGGGTATTTAATAGGCTTTTTGCCTTACCTCTTGGGGGCTCGGATGTGTGACACTTGTTCACCATCCTGACATCGGTTTACCCTGTTTTTGCTATGCTTAAGCTGTTTCTTTTAACGGTGATCGGCCGGTTTCCGGACGATTATTTGCAAGATACGTCCACCTCATCGGCTTCTGACACCGTGTCAACGAGTTCAATGCTGGGTCGGATTTTCTCGACCACGTAAAACAACGACACGTGGTTTAACGTGCCAGACATCATTTGCCCCTCAACCGCTCTAATACGCTTGGTATTAGGTAGGGTTTGATAAACAATTTTCGTTTCCCAAACGTGGACACGAGGGCCTTTTCCTCGATTTTTGTGTGTCCATTTTCTGCCAATGAGAGGTTTCCTCGATTTTCGAGCCTGCCGCAAATGAGTACTTCACTTCTCGATTTTTGTGCCTTGCACTAGGAATATCTATCCTCGATTTTCGTTGCACACACCCTTTGACATACACGGGATTTCCCAGGCCTCGAAAGTTGTAATCCAGGATTTGGTTGGTTCCTATTCCCTTGGGAATTGAGCCACAAGTCTGAGACAATTAATTTCTTGAATTTTTGTGCCTATCTACACCCTCTAGAAACTGTGGGAAATCCAGAGACAAATGCTTCATTTTGGGTCTGGATTAAACCCTCAGCCAATACCAACTCAAAGCTTCGAATTGGGCTTCAATCAGGACCCAAACCATTTGGGCTTTTCGTCTTTCCCGCTTCATTTTTGTTCGAAATTTCAAATTTCGAAATCCAATACCTACCACACCGTAAATTTTTCTATAACTAGGGGGAAGGGAGGAAGAGAAAGGGTTGTGAAGGAATTAAAATTTCTGAATTTACTCTCTCTTCTCTCTAGAACTCCTTTGCTCTCTCTCCTCATTCTTCGACTCAAGCAGAGACTTCCTCGGTTTCGGCAGCTAAGGTTCGCAGTTCTCGAAGTTTCTTCGACTTTGTTTCTTTCGTCCTCAGCTCTTCAGCTTCGTCACCTCAAGGTATGTTTTTCTTTGGAAATTTTTGATTTTTCCTGCATTCTTTCTTACAAAGTAATAAACATGGTTTCCGTCTTCGTCATCGGAGTCTAATAAGGTCGGATGTTGGGGGCTTTCGTGGAGCCCAGGCAACATCTCCAGGATCTGTTGAGACCCAGGGTTCTTCGATTCCCGAAATATCATTTTTTGGAACACCAACCTGAATAAATATCCATCCAATACATTTCTCCTTGTGTAGGATTAACATGCCAAGAGTGAAACAAACTGCCCTTGGGTTTAGGCCATTAGCAAGTAGACAAGACAGATCGGCGAAGGTCCCTCGACTTCGGCATATTGACGAACACTGATGACATTATACCTGAAATTTAACACTTGACGTATCGACGGAGGGACATCTTCGTGACTGAATCCCCTGAACAACCCCTTCCCAGTTCCTGGCGAAGCCGCTCGAGCTACACCGCATCCCTGAATCCTTTTAAGGTTCGCCGAAAAAGGGCCCCTTTGGATGCTGGAACTGTCCGCGAATAAGGCGGCTTATTCACATGGTAGGGGAATTCGAGAACAAGGGCCTCGATTAATAATTCCCAAGAACGGGGATTCGCATCGTGGATGCGCCTAAAGGCACTTCCGCCATTTACAAGGACCGCTAGTGGACCTTGTGGATTGAGGGGGCCTGTTAGGAGATTTTTCCACCTCTTCTCGCTGCCTACGGGAATAGGCTATAGCAGTTGACACCCAACTCTTGGGTTCACATTTTGGGTACTATTCGCTACTTGCAAGCGAGGGGTTATTCCCTCCGTTCGCGCTTCGTACAAGCCTCCCTTAGCAGAAACATAAATGCCTCTATGGCTGGTACCATTGGCGAACCGTGAGGTGCTTCATGACAGCCTTCGCAAGCCAAATAAATTTCAACGTGGAAGACTGATTTCTTCTTAACCTTCGATCTGGCGAAGGAGAAGGAAGCAAATTTTGGCTGCTTGGACGAGGAGTCCAATTTCGGTTAAGAATCATGAATTGGGGATCTTTCAGAGAATGGGAGAAGCAAATGAAGTACTATTCACCTCGAAGCAAAGCAATCCTTGGCGATGGAACACCAAGGATTTTACTTCCCCAAGTACTGGGCTTTCCCTTTTATGAGGTTCCTTCGTGAACAAGGGACTTCTTATGGCCTTCCTCACTGATGGATGGCTAGGGAAGAGAGAGGTAGCTGCATTTCTTTATGTTGGAACATTCATAGCATTTCCGCAATTACTAACGCCTTCGATTTGCTTGCCTTCGCAGAGGCTTGCTACAATAGATTTGGGCCTGATATCCAAAAGGGCAAAATGGACCAGAGGACTACGATGGCCATTGCTGCGGGAGGGCAGGTAATCGCAGCCTTAAAAGAGAAAACAAACGTGCCTTGTACTCTTAACACTTAGTTTTAAATTTTTCCATACTTTTAGTTGAGGAACTTGCGAACGTACCACTCCAGTGGTTTACTGGGCTTTGTATTCGCAAGTCTTTCCCTTCGATAACTAGAATGGCGGATTTTGGAGAATGCGAACGTGCACTACAAGCATGGGGTATGATTTGCTTCGCAGCTACTCTTTTAACCCATGTTATGAGGGTAGGTTTGCGCCAAACGTACACTTCAGTACTCACATGATAAAACGTTCGCAGTGTGTGTTCGCATTTCTTGTAACAACTTTTGGCGAATGAAAAGAGCAGGAATGCACTGAGGTGACGTCGCAAATCCCTCAGTGTTGGGGTATATGCGAAGGTACATCTTCAGTGCTTACCTTAAGAATTTCATCGGGCATCCTTTTTGATGTTCTGGCGAGGGAAAATGTAGTTATACACTGAGGTGTATCGTTCCAAGGTCCTCAGTTAGTTGGGGTATCTTGCGAAGGTGCACTTCAGTGCTTGCTTGAATTCTTCTTCGCATATTCTCTTAACAATTTTGTCCGAAGATAATGTAAGGTGTTCAACTGAAGGTGTACGTTTCGCAATTCCTTTTGTCTTCAAGGCGAGTTTCGCGAACATACCATATTTTGCGAATAGTTGCAAAGGTTATTTGTCTCTTGTTTTGATAGAACTAACACTTGTTTTTTTCTTGTGTCTTTTAGGAATCTTCCCAGCCTTCGACGGTTATACTGAAGATCAAGCGACGGAGAACGGTCGCAACAAGAAAGCTACTCCTTGGCGAAGGAGACCCCTACCCACGGGGGCTTTTTCGCCGGAAGTTTGTACTAGGTCGTTCGATGACCCTTGGCCGAGGTTTGGGAGAGCTTCGGCTACTCGTGTCGAGGACCAGTGGTTCTCACTCTGGTGCCAAGAGGAAAGGCTTCTTCGCATAAGCTGGTACTCCTTCGAAGCACCAGAGGCCTCTTTCTGTTTCTCCCCTTCAGGAGGTACCCTTCGCTGCTAGACGACGTGAAGCACTTAAATTTTATGCAACACTTATGGGCCGAAGGTCCAAGATTCCCATGAATACTTCCCCTTCGGCTCTAACAGATTACCCTTGAACTTAAGTGGTGATTCTGAAACAGCTTTGAGTTGGACCTGACCTTCGTCCTTCTGGTTTTGCGATTTTGTTGACATCGAAGGTGGAGGCGACGAAGCTGCTAGTCGTCAGCGGATGGCTGAGAGTCGACAGAACCTTCTTCCCCCTACCATGAATATGTGGGGAAGCATCAAAGATATTGACTTCTCCAAGTTTTAATATCAACGATGACAACATCGTCCCTCTCTTTGGTCTCTCCGCCATTTCCGAGGGTCTACGGGCTCCAACGGCGAAGCTGACAGGATCCAGACCTGGGCTTAAGGAGGTTCTTCGCACCAAAAAAATCGCAACTGTGGCGGAGGACTTTGGGCGAACGAAACCAGGGAGAAGGACGAAGCCTGGATCGAAGAGGAGGAGGATCGATTCCTCAGGCCTTCGCAAACTTTCACAGCTCCTCAAAAACGAAAAATGCTAAGGGAGACTGGTGGGAAGTGTGCCCTTCTGGAGTATCGAGACACCTTGCGTGGACTCGACGAAGGCTCTGCTGGAGCC
This sequence comes from Bassia scoparia, assembly GCA_008642245.1. Lineage (NCBI taxonomy): Eukaryota > Viridiplantae > Streptophyta > Magnoliopsida > Caryophyllales > Amaranthaceae > Bassia > Bassia scoparia. The sequence goes on from SNQN01013029.1 coordinate 7,114, forward strand.
ATCGAAGCTGTTTGGGAGGTAAGATTTTCTTCAACACTTAGGTTAAATTTGGATTTTTTATCGTCCTTTTTGCATCATCGTAACTTTCATTTGACTTTCCCTTCGCAGGCCATGGTGAGGGTAGATGGAGTTCTGGCGAAGGCGTATTTCGCCATTACGTCGAGAAGCGAAGTCAAGGATCTGCTGTATCAAAGAAGCCCAAGCTTTATTCCAGCAAGTCAGACAACAGCCATTGCTCTCGACAACTCCGAGGCGAACTGGAGATTGTCGAATGAGCTGCGGAGACTTCAGCGAAGACTATTCCAAGTCTTCGAGTCTACAGAAGGCGAAGGATGAGCTTGCAGTTCTCAAAGCTGAAAAGGCTAAGTCTGCTGCGGGAGAAAAAGAAGCTCGGCTTGCCGCGCAGTTGCTGCGAAAAGGTTAAAACAGAGCTCGAAGCAGCAAGAGCAAGTTGAAAGCCTGAGCTGAAGGCTAAATATGATGAAGAACTTCGCAAAGCGAAGGAGGCCAGCTTCGGACTTCTGGCTAACTGCCCTCTCCAAGCTGTCAGTTGGAGCATACTGCTTTAAACAAGAAGCAGTGGAGAAGTAAGGTGACAGATGCGAAGGAAATAAAGGATCAAAGAGATGAGGGCTCTCAATCGCTGATGCTTGGGAGTAATTGCCCATCCAAAGACGATTATCCTTAAATGCGGTGCTCGAAGAGCGACTGAACTATGTCGAAGAGTGTGCCCTCGTCGACGAAGGATGAAGTCGCCTCGCCCCTGAAAAAGACTCAACCAAATTTTTCATCTATCAGTTTGAAGATGACGAATTGAGGAATAGGGCCTTCGACTCTCCTCCCCAGCCTTCGCCTTCGCCTAGCCCTCCTTTTTGCTTCCATTCATGTGAGTAACTTTGTATATTTATTTAACTCTTCTGACTTGTAAAATTTTTGGTAATTGAACAATTTTCTCATTGGATTGTATAAAAACTATTTTAGTTTTGCGAAGCCTCCCTGTGCTCGCATTTTGCGGAGCCTCCTGGAAGCTCGCATTTGAATTCAAGTTGGCACTTTGCCAATTTTGCTATTAACTGTCTTGATAAATTCCTTTCTTCGCAGTTTGACTTTCTGCTTTTTTCCCTTTTGTACTCCCTCGCACATCCTTTTTTGCCCCTGTAAGTCTTTGCAAACTCCAAGGTGTTTTGGAAGATTTACAATTTAGATGCCCTTACGCAGATAACCCAACAGGTAAGACAATCTGCCTTCGCAGTTTAAGTAAGCAACCCTTAAAACCATGCGAATAGAAATAGGTGGATACACTAAAGGTGTAACGTTCGCACCTCCCACCTTAATCATCAGTGTTGTGTTTTTTCCACGAAATCTCTAAGTTTACTAATGACAAAGAATTGATTGACTGAGACCTAGTAGGGGTGTCAAGTCAATCAATCATACTGATTGCCCTTGAAACTTGAGATTGAGTGACTTGTTCTTCCAAAAGGTTTTACCTGTCCCTCGCGAACTAACGATCTGCTTGCCCTCGCAAGTTTAAGAAACAACCTTGCCCTTCGCAAGTTTAAAACATCTTGCCCTTCGTAAGTTAAAAACATCTTGCCCTTCGCAAGTATAATACATCCTTGCGTTTCGCAAGTGAAATCAAATCTTGCCTTCGCAGTGACACCCTACACTTTCGGCAGGTTTAAACGTCCTTGGCCTTTCGCAAGTTAGGATATAACTTAGTATGATTTAATCTTGCCTTTTGCAAGTTTTAGACCATTACCTTTTAAATGGGCCAAATTTGCCATACTTCATTTGGTGGGGTTCACTTACCCCTTTGCAACATCAAAATTTTCTTGAAAGCCTTTAAGTATATGAAATTTACGTAATTTACAACTGTAAATATGTTACCGTAAGGCTAGTTGGGCTCATTTAATGAGCTATAATTTTTTAGTATCTTATTCCTTAAGATTATACATATCGTCTACGTGATTTGAACATTGCGTAGGAATAATTAAATACCGTGCCCCCGTTTGAGGGTTCTTGGGCCCTCGTTTTGAGGTCTTGTCCCTTGTTTTGAAGGGTCTTGTGCCTTTGTTTTGAGGGTCTTGTGCCCCGTTTTGAGGGTCTTTGAAATTAAGAGGAGGTGGAATTTGCCTGATAAGTATCACACATTATCATTTTGAAGTTCAAAGTATTGAAGCTTTCATTCAATCTTACTTTCAAAAATTACAAAGGCGCTTGGCCAATTTTGCTAGTGTTGCTTTACACTTGCAGATCAAACATTAATACTTTTTTCAGATTATGGTGTTTCCAAGGGACGAGACACAAGGCGTTGTTGATTTGCGTCTTCCAGCTTGTAGGTCCCATCACGTAGCACTCGCAAATCCGATACGGTCCTTCCATTTGGGTTAGCTGCCTCTTCTTGGCCCGACCAGTGGACTCCAATTTTTCCTCCGTAAACCAAATCACCCCCAGCTGAAGAGGTCCGAATGATTTTACCGCTTTTGTTGTAGTTCCCCTGGACATCCTGTAGCTTGTAAATTTAGTTGCGTAGTAGGCATTGCCCCGGATTTCCGGGTATCATGTCAAGGTTATGCGCATTGGCTTCCCTATTGCTTCTTTCAGAATAGAGCATACTCGTAATGTAGGTTCATACATTTTCTACTGGGGAGCACAGCGTCCGATCCATAACCAAGGTAAAGGGAGTTTTCCCCTGGTGAATTCTTCGTTGTAGTCCTGATTGACCATAGCTACATTGTATATGCTCTCGACCCATAGACCTTTGCGCTGTCCAACCTTCTTTCTTGATTCCCATTGCGATAATTTTTTGAACGACTCTACTGCCATTGGCCTTGTGATGGGCTACAGACGCCAAAATGTGCACTTTTATCCCGTTGCATCCGACACAGCCAATTGGTGAAGAGCATTAGAATCAAATTGGCGGTCCATTGTCAAAAACTATTGGATTGTGGCAATCGAATCTCGTGATGACATTCTTCCAGAGAAAATCCCTTTAACATACCGAGACTTTGATGTTCTCATTGGCTTCGGCTTCCACCATTTGGTGAAGTCCACTGCTACAACAGAATTTTCTTTTGTCGCAGGAGCCTGAAGGGAAAGGACCGCCAATATGTCTACCCCCCACTTCGCAAAGGGTAAGGGCGATAAGATGGAGATAGAAGGTTGGCTGGTTTCTGATGGAGAATTTCCATGAATTTGGACACTTTGGACATTTTTTGACAAGTTCCATGGCATCTCCCCTTAGTGATGGCCAATAGTATCCAGTGGCGGAGGGCTTTCTCTGCTAATGCCCTTGGCCGCGATAATGGGAGCCACATTGCCACTTGATGGATATTCATTCCACACCATCTGCCCCTTCTCTGGTGTAATACACTTGAGGAGAGGATGAAGAAAAGACTTCCTTGTATAACTTGTCCCTTCAAGTAAACGAACCAAGAGTCTCGGGCCTTCACATATTTTAGCTCGTTGCGGATCTTTGGGGAAGTACAGACCTGTCAGCTTATACTCAGGAGGATTTTCGTCATCCATGTACTCCCGCGTCGATGAAGTGAACGCCTCCTCAAGCTCGTCCTATGGCTTCTTCGGTACTTTTACCTCCCAGAAAACAAACCTCGGGGAATCTCCGGCAGCAGAGCTAGCAACTGGAATAGGCGTCCATCCGCTTGGTGTTCCTCCGATCGGTGACTTGCAACCAAATGGAACTGATCTTACCCTTCCGCTTCCTTCTTCACCATCTTCCAAATAGCGAATCATACTCTCATCCCTGGCTTCAATATTCTCCATTTACTTGGCTAACCACCAACTGAGAGTCGGACATCGGCGTCAATTTTGCGTAGCCCCAGCTGCCTTGCACATTCGTATCCCAGCCACCAAGGCTCGTATTCTGCCTCATTGTTCGAGGTCTGGAAACTTAAACCTTGAGCATATTCAAACGTATCTCCTTCGGGAGATTTAAACAAGTCCTGCCCACACCCGTTGGGTGGGAGGTCATCACAAATACTCCAACATCGCTTTGATGTTTCGACTGGAGGAGGTCTCGTAATTTCCACGATGAAGTCTGCAAGGCCTGTCAACTTGATGGCTTTTCTTGGGTTCAAACTCAGGTTGAAACTCCTTCAACGCTATAGCCCATTTCAAGCATTCGTCCTGATGATTCTAGTTTTTGTCAACGGTTGCTTGATGGCTGGTCCAGTGTAGATCACAATCTTTGTGAGCTGCAAAGTAAGGCGAAGCTTCTACTCCCATCATTAGAGCCAAACCATAACTTCTCTGACTGTAGCATACGCCACATCACACACGCTGAGACAGCATGCTCCGACACCGACAAGTACATATAGTATGAAGTCTCAACTTCCTGGGGACTTACGCAATCGTGGGAGAGAGTGAAGATGATCCTTGAGTTTTTGGAATGCCGTTTGATCAGCTTCTTCACTCCATTCAAACTTGACGCTCTTCTTGATGGCTCGGAAGAATATTGGCACTTGTCCCCTGACTTCGACAAAAACCTTCCCAATGCCGCCAAGCACTGGTGACAGCAGTAGTGATTAGCGCCTAGTGGTTGAGTTCAGTCGTAAGAACGCAAACGCGCATAGTTAAGCGGGAATAGTATTCAGCGACACCTCCGCATGGATGGTGAAGTAAAAGGTC
>SNQN01013032.1:0-14385 GCA_008642245.1 Bassia scoparia
TCTTGGTTTATGGTAGTCATCGAGCATAGAACATGCCCATATCGAGACCAAGAGCCTAAGGCGCGACCTTATTTCGAAAGGTCACATGCAAAATGCAAAATCCAATAAACGTGATGATGGAATTACAGACTTTTCAAGTCTGTCCACTTCACCTAACGTGATTATCCCAGTGAAGTCGCCAAATTGTAGGACGTGGCCGGCCCTCAGCGTATAGCGGGCGCGCGGCTTGGTACTACATCGAGGTGCTTTGCGTGGGCTTGAGCCACGAAAACCCGCACGTGAGTGCGTTGGAGTGTTGTCGAATGAGGGGAGTCGCCACCGTGCCTAGAAAGGTTATTCACGGACGCCCGAAACGTTGGTGCCAAAACAATGGCCCACGTCCAATCAAGTAACCAGTCGTGGTTCGGAGAATGGTACGAATCAGATCTGTAACCAATTCGCCCGCATGTAGCGGCCTCTATTCGGTCTCATTGTATTCCATTAATCACGATTTATTGGATGCACATAACTTACATTTTTAGCACCTTAGAAGCGTTCTAACCTAGAATTACTATGAAAGTGTGTTACTATTATGCACAAGGGATACCTAACCTAGAAAATTGTGACCACTTTATATTAATCATGTTAAAACGGTGCCTAAAACAGGTGTCCATAGTTATCTGATTTAAAGTGATTCACATAATTCCGGCTTTGTTTAGCAAAAGTATATACAAAAGTTATACAACATGACAAGATGCATAATATGAAGTGCATAAACTTCAAAGTATATGCAACTCGTCTTACCCTAAATCTGCAAAGAAACAAAAGTTAGTTTGTAAAACGCAATGAAACGAATCCTTTGCCTTGAATCGCTACATGAAAACAAAGAAAATAATTGTTAGTCCTTGATAAAACGCAAGCGCAATGGATCTTTCGCCTTCAATTGCTATACAAGAATAAAGAATTTGTTAGTTGACAATGAAATAATAATGAAATGAAATGAAACCAACCAATGAAAACCTTGCAAATATTTGAAAGCCCTACTATTTACATGAAACAAGTTAAAAGTGAGTTTCTACATTGCTTTAATTATATTAAAAACTCATAACAATGGTTAGTCAATATTAAAGAAGTGAGAGAGAGATTATTGGTGAGCAATCTCAGAATTCAACCTTTTATCGCTTGTTGGTTCGAAAGAGAATCGATGCTTTGAACTAAAACGAATGTATAATGTGTTTTGAGTTAGATAGAAGAGAAGAGAGTATGCGTAGGAAGCATATGAAGTCGTAGTGTTTCGGACTGAGCAAGGCAAGGGAGTATTTATAGGCACGAGGCAAAACGAGGCACAAAACAACCCTGCATATATACGCTCAGGATGAGCGTATATACCTCATGAGGAGCGTATATACGCTCATACTGCTATAAGCTTCTGCTTTGGAAATTTCGTAGATTTTGTATGAGCTTATACGCTTCTGTTGAGCGTATATCGCTCCTGTTGAGCGTATATACGCTCATCACTTGCGTATATACGCTCAATGATTTCGTGTATATTTCCAAAAACCTCGAAATATTTTGATTTCCTCCGATTCTATTCGTGATTTCCCTTGATTCGACGCACCTAGACACCCTTGCTCTCCAAGCAAGGATTTCTAGAATGTTCTAGAAGGTTCACGTATTTCCGGAGATTCTTCTAATGATTCATGTATTTCTGCGTATCTCTGCGTATTTAAGCATTGCAAAATTCATAGAAAATCATAGAAAAATCAGAAAATAATTTAAAAATACTGGCGGATTCAGAAAAAGTGTGACGGACATGATGAACATCAAAAAGCATGAGAATCGCCTTGAAAACCTTTTGAAAACCTTTAAAACCTTTGAAAAACCGAAAGAAAGTATTTGCCTTGCCTTTGACCTTTGCTCAATATTTCCGAGTACGACCTGCGTATTTCCAACTTTTATGAATTCAAAGCATCTTTTCTGATTCGAAACAAACGCGAGACGCGGTATGTTTCATCACGGATTACTCATTTGGGGAGACACATTTTCAGGTGTCTACAGTAACCAAAAAAAATTGTACTGCTTTCTTAGTTATAGATGTGTCTCATTCTCCCTATTGCCTTTGGATTCTTGACTGAGTATGTTTCCTGTGCCCTATGGTTGAAATTTTGACACTTTGGATTTGTTGAGACTGATCATTGTAGACTCTGATTTCTTTTTCCTTCCTTGGTATTGTTGAAACTTGAGTTTCCGAGTTTATCACTATCATTTGGAACAAGGAAGAGTTTACTGTAAGGATTTGAGCCTTGATTTCCACATATTTCTTCCTTCTTGTGTGATTAGTTACTGGTGTGTCACTGATCTCAATCTTGGCTTGGTACTGGTCTCGTTAACTGTATCTTGGTATGGTGAGCATGATAGAAGGCTCTCCTTGTTAGGAGTCGTGCTACATTGATATTAGATAAAAAAAAATTCCATTTGAGCCTTACCTTTTATTTCTGATTTACCACATTACAAACCTATTTAGCTTCTTTTGATTGATCCAAGCTCTAGCTTGGGGAGCATTGGTTAGTTGGTGGGTAGTGTTGTTGTTGTTTGGCAGTTACTTGTGTTGGGTGGTAATTTTGTATTAGTGGAGTGTGCTCTTTTATTGGTCGTATCATCATCATCTCTTTTATATGTAAATATTTTTATGCAAGGCGAAAGTTTCAATAAAAAAAATTAAAAATAAAAAATGAAAAATGAAAAAAAGTTGTTTCCCTTCCTCTATTTATTTGTATTTTTTCGCCTTTGTAAGTTGTAATCTATCCTAGTTTGATGATGATTATGAGTGCTTCCTATTCGCTTGGTTGATTCGGTAGTGTTGAGTTGGAGATATTTGGAGTTGTTTTAGCCGCATCTTAGGCTATGTTTCTCATTTGATTTTGCTCCCTAGGATGGACTCCTAGCTCACATTTTCCCAAATTTAATCCTACCTTTGACCCTATTCCCATTACAGCTCAATAAAACCCTCTTGTAATCATGCTTTTATATGAGTTTCCTTGATTCAGTGCCTTGCCAAGATTTGAGAGTATATGTGTCGCATTTCGAGTCGACTTTTGTAGGTTGAGTGCTATTATGTTCCCTTTCAAACACGTAAGTGTTGGTGAGATGGGGGGGGGTGCCTTTTAGTCCTCTTAGGCTACAAAATTTGACTCGTATGCACATCTTTTGCATATATGTGGGCGGAGAGCGATCGAGTTCTATTTAACTCGCCACTAGAGAGAGTGTCACCGGTGAGAACTCTTTCCTTGATTCTTTGTTATATCTCTGTGATAGGACTTGGTTTTGCTTGTATGATATCTTGTCCTTGGATAGGAATTGAGTCATTTGGATACTTTGATTGAGAGGATGTGGATCATAGGTGTTTGTGATCTTGCTTTTATAGGGTGAAGTATGCTCATGTTATGAGAAATCTTGTCTTTGTTGCTTGAGGACAAGCAAGGTTTAGCTTGGGGGGAGTGTGATTGTGTGTTTTATATGGTATTTTTACCTTGTCCCCATGGCATTTTTTAAGCAATTTTCGCTTGTTTTGCTTCTCTACTTTCCACTGGATTTTATGCTTGGTTGGAGTGTTTGTTTCCTATTTATTTTGTAGGAACAATGGTCTAGTTGTGCTTGAAATCGACTCTTGGAGCGAGGTTTGCTAGTTGGGAGGTCAAAAGCTACTTAAAAGGGCATTTTTGTGCTCACCAGGTCTCATACCCGGTTGGGTTACCAGATACCCGACCGAGTTTACATTTGGTACTTAGAAGATTTTGGAGGCGTTGTTTTGAAGAAAAAGTTGCTACACGCACCCGGGTGGGTTTCCTCATACCCGACCGGTTGAGCAATACGTCAATTCGAGCAACAAGTTCATACTCGGGTGGGTTTCCACATACCTGGTCGGGTCTCTATTGAAAAAAACTGAAGTAGCTGCGTACCCGGTCGGGTTTCTGCATACCCGGCCGGGTCACTTCTTTTACTTGSAGGATTTTCGAGCATGTTTTATTGTATGACATGTGTACCCGACCCGGTTTCCACATACCCGACCGGGTCCGATCTTATTTTGGCTCGACTTTTATTTCATTTTCCCTTGTGTTTTTGTGAGGGGTTTTATTAGGCTTTTGGGGATATTTGTAAGTACGTTTTCACTTCCTTTTCAAGCCTTTAGAGAGAAGAATTAGGGTTCTTATGTTCTTGCTTTGGGGATTGTGAAAATAACACTTTGTCATTGCAATTTCAATAATTGAAGGTATTAGTTCAATTCTTTTCTTTGTTCTTATTTTTATTCTTGCTTAATTACTTTATGCTCATGAATTCCATTGTTGAACTTGTTGTTAATCTCAATATGCATAGTTAGTAGTTTACTTCTAGGGCTTGGTGAAACTATGCAAAGGTCATGATTCTTGTTTGATCTTTAGGATTTAAACTTGGTTTGTCTTGGCAATTCAATTGATAGGTTTTGGATTGATTGCATGTTTAGCCAATTTGCAAGTATTATTTGCTCAATTCTATAAGTGAGAACTGCGAGTCTGAGTGAAGGATTACTATCTTTGAACTGTTAAACGATAATCGCGATAGCTTTCTTTGTTGTTTAGTTATAGAATTCGATTGCGAGAGTAACTTATTCCTTTGCCTAAATTCATTCTTATCCCAATTGTTGTTCTTGAATCATGATCGATGCATAATGAATCCTCTTTGCTCTAGGTATTTAATTAATTGAATTTTCGTCACTTCTTGTTTTGTTTTCCAACTAGTGACTCAGAAAAACTCCAAACTTTTGATTGTTAGCGATAGTGAACTTGGTTCAATTTGTTACTTTATTTGTCCTTCCATAGTGGTTCGACCCTACTTGCCCGACTATACTAGTTAGGGGAATTAGGAATTATTAAAGTTTGAGTAGTGTATTTCTCTAGATTTAGGTTGAACCCTAATATGAATTATATGTTATAATTTAATCTAAAATCTCCAAATTCAATTGGTTGATTGTTCATCTTTAAAATTAGTCTCAACACTTTAGTCTATCGCTTGGGAGCGCCCAGCATCCTGAACTTTTTGTAGTTGCTAAAACACCACAAACTAATGTATTGAGTGCGGTGTGTACCTTTTTTGAACTTTCCGGCCATTAGTTRATCGAAAAACGATGATGCTTTTTAAAAAAAATAAAATTTTTGATTAAAGTTTATCTGACTTTTTGTTTACTTCAAATTTTTTTAGGGAAAGTAATTACACGCATTGCACCCAACATATTAGTTTGTGGTGTTTTAGTAACTAAGTGAAGTTCAGGGTGCTGAACGCACCATAGCAATAGTTTAGACTGTTCAAACTAATTTTGCTTTTATTTATTGATTTATGACATCATCACAAATTTGCTGTCTGATTTAATTTAGTAGCCTTCACTAAGACAAGTACCTGAGAAAAATAAGGCAAATAAACAAAATAAATAGAAAGGGTTAAAAAAATTACAATCAAAGCAAGTTGAAGAATAACCATAAATTGGAATTATTAAAAATTATAAAAACATATAAAAAGAAAATTACGACATACTCGTGGTTGAGATCGAGCTGATACTCCATAGAAGAGCAACAAAGTGGTTAACAAGGCTTCTGACATTCACATTTGAAACTAATTAGGCACCTTCATAATTGTTATTGTATTTGGCCTGGTCCAAGTGGGAGATTGTTGAAAATTTTAATGACTTACATAAAATTACGTGTGTTTGAGTAATAATTGTATTAAGTGGTATCAAACGGTTCGGTCCAAAATAAAGTGATGCAATAAAGTAAATGTTATTCGGTTTATTTACATCTTTTATTAGTGTGTGTTTAGTCTTACATGTGTGGAGACCGTTGGGTCTTTTCTAATACATGATGGACGGATTAGGAAATGGTTCTACTATAAATAAATATCAAGGATTATGGTCCCCAGGCCAATGGCACAAAACGTTAGTCTCTCATATCCTCRCATCAATAGAGAGAAAACCATAGTGGATGTGTGATTTAAATTAGAAGACACAAACCCTAAAGACAATTCGAATATAACACAATACTCATGGACAATTCAAGTACGCTTTAGCAATTATATTCTAGCAATMGATTTGATATGGAGATTGAAGATTAATTTAGGATTTAATCCGAACATTAGATAGTTGTATAAACTCATTCAATACTTGCTACAACGGGTATTACAACTTACAAGGATACAAGGTACATGTATAAACGTTACTAGAACCATTCACGAAATACTTCGGGTAACAAGATCTGGTATTGTTTATTTATTGATTTATTTATGACGTCGTCACAAATTTGCTGTCTTTTGTAATTTAGCAGCCGTCACTAAGACAAGTACCTGAGAAAAATAAGGCAAATAAACAAAAAAAAAAAAAAAAAAAAAAAAAGAAAGGGTTAAAAAATTCAATCAAAGTAAGTTGAAGAATAACCATAAATTGGAATTATTAAAAAATATAGAAAGAAATATAAAAAGAAAATTACGACATACTCGTAGTTGAGATCGAYCTGATACTCCATAGAAGAGCAACAAAGTGGTTAACAAGGCTTCTGACATTCACATTTGAAACCAATTAGGCACCTTCCCGCAGGCCAATCCTCTTGGTTACATGCTGTCGTACAAGCCTCATCGGTACCACAAGGGCCTTTGAAGTACTTACTCGGTTTTCGGCATCGTGCACCTTCTACCTCAGTTACCAGGTTCATTTCTGTCATTTATCCAAACACAAAAATCTCATCTTAGACCAACATTCGAAGTATATATATAATTTAATTTAATTTATCACAGATTTTGTATATATAAATGGAACTACTACTMATAATTACATACCACAAGCAAATAAGAAGAGCAACAAAAGCATAACACCAAAGAATTTCCTATCCATATTGTACTTGTTTGTAGTTTTAATTTGTAATTTGGTAACTATATATCATAATATATGTATGTGACTATGTGTGCATACTTCGATATCTATATATAGACATTAGTTACAATGCCTTTTTTTTTTAAATAATATAAAATATAAATTATAAATAAGAAAAACAAAAAGAGAGACTTGTATTCTAGTAATAATTGAAACTTGAATTGTCTAGCATTACAAATTCCAGCACACCATAGTTGAATTTTCATACGATTGGTTTCTTGCCAACACACAAAAATAGAAAAATATATTAAAAAATACGAGCGGTTTCACTTAATTTGTTTTTTCCACTGTTATCTATAAGACTATATTTGYACAACATAAAATGAAAAGAAACAAAGTCAAGCGAATGGGAGCGAGACAAAACCTCTTTTTTGAATAATATCTCGCGGGAGGGAAGAGGAGGGGGAAAAAGAGATCAATTTTCTCTCCTTTAATATTAGGAAACATGAATCTCATCATTTCCTACACTTTCTCTTCTCTTCCCTCCCCTCCCTTTTGTTTCTAATTTATTATCCAAACATAGCAATCGTATGAAATATCTCAAAAAATATGGTGGGGATTAGTGCTATTTATCTTTTTGGTAATCCGGTACAATATCAACGGACTAAACATATTGAGATGCATGGATATTCATTTCTTCGCGAAAAAGTTCAGATTGGTGAAGTTATTATTGTTCTACATGTTCCATCTCGATATCAAATTGCGGACATTTTTCACAAAGAGTTTTCCCAAGGTATATTTGATGATTTTTGGGATAGCCTCAACGTATACGAGCCTCCCATTTTTACTGCGGGGGTGTGATGAATTAGTTATAATCTTGTAGTTAAATTAATTATGTAAAATAAATCTTTCTATGTGTTATTTTATGTATTGTAATCAAACCTAGGTTTTTATAATATATATATATATATAATATATATATATTATTATATAATATATATATTTATAATATTATATAATATATATTATATTGTGTTTTCTAACAATAAGAAACTAACGCAAATAATTCTTTGAAGAATGATGAATTGAATGGTCATCTTGTCTTAATTTTCAGAAACATAATAATCAAACTTCAATTAGAAAAATATTAAAAAAAAACAGTAAATTAAAAAAGGAAATGTCTAAAATCGTGGTAACTTCTAGAAATCAAAGGTGTCTAAAATAAAAGATAGACATAAAATCATTTGACCCATGTTATTTCAAGTACATATTTAATTTATATCGGAGTACAATTTCCTACTCGTACTAAAAATGCAAACTAATTAAAAATTATAATTAAAGTCTTACATAAGAAATTATAAGTCGATTGATTATAAATATCCCTTTTAGATTTAATTTCACTACCCTTATATATAAAATTAATTCACTATTGTAGTATGTATTTTTTAAAAATTCATTACGATAATATTGTATTCTATATTATAGAATAATAGTATTACCATAAAATTTCACTTAAAATAAATATATTTAGTTTAATGTGTTTATTTATATTGATAGATATTGCAGTTTTATACTCCGATCCCTTTGTCCCTGGAAATTCTTGTCATACACTAATTGGGTAAAAAAWTTGGAAACTAAAAAAAAGGGAGTGTGGTTAAAGAAAATTTAGATTGGAGAAAAAAAACAAATAAATTACATTAAACAATTGTACATGGATCTTGCAGGTAGTTTAAATAGGTCTCATATAGTGGACCACCACAAATAATAATTTGAAATAAGATTTTCCAAAATACTCCATCCATTACGTTTGACTTGAAACAATTGCTATATAAGGATGCTACACAATACTTGTAACTATTATTCTCTTTTCCATTTTTAGTAAAAAAATTCCTATTTTATTCACTTTCTCATTCACAACTTTTCTCTCTCTTACTTTTTTCTTAATCTTATACTCACTCATTACTTTATTCATTTGTTGTCTCTTACTTTTTCCTAACCTTACACTCATTCATTTCTTTATTCATTTTTTACTCATTTTCAACTAAAATGTATCGAAGGGAGCAAATTAAAATAAAGTAGGTTTGACATTAAGTTTACGGAACGTCCAAATGAAAGAACTGACATAAACTTCATGGAACAGATGAAGTAAATAATTATATWTTGAAAAATTACTAAGAAAAAAGAAATAAATTTGGTGGCAAAAATTTTAACCAGGAGTTGACATGTGTCTCTCCTTCGTTCTTATATTCTATATCATAATATGTATGTGTGTATACTTTGATATCTATATTGTTTAGTGTACCACTCGACACACCCTTTTGGGCTAATRCGGATTCGAGGATCAGTTTTGGGTTGTTAGGTTCTTGTCTCCTCCTAATTGTTGTTGTGAGGATCGAACTCAGGTTCTCCCTATCAAGTGTAGTCCTAATCACCACTTACACCAACAATCAATTGGTTACATCAAAATCTATATAAAGACATTAGTTACAATGCTTAAAAATAAAAATGAAAATGAAAATGAAAATAAGAAAAATAAAAATAAAATTAGAGACTTGTATTCTATTAATAATTGAAATTTGAACTGTTTTAGTAGATTAGTAATGCTCTTTTCATTATGCACGCACATCATATCTGAAAATTCAAAGATTGACTTAAAATGTGTGGTTTAACATAATTACCTAATTGATAAGTTCGAAGAAAAAAGAGAATCACACTATGGCTCACTTCCACTATGACTAGATGTGTCAATTCAGTTCAACAGTTCAGTTATGGTTAAAATCAAACAGTTTAGTTCGTTCCAGTTCAGTTTATTTCAATTCAAACGTACAAATTCTTAGTTCAGTTCAGCTAAAAAAATAATTCAATTCAATTTACTTCAGTTGATGCAATAAACAGTTCAGTTTGGTTCAGTTACAGTTCATTTCAATTTTAACGAATCAATTCAACAATTGAAGCAGTTCAAACCACAACCTTTTGACACTTAACGACCATTTTTTAGTTTTGAATTAGTTAATTTCAGTTTGAAACCTATTTCACATTAGTGTTGAGTAAGATTGTCTTATGTGTCCACAAATTTGTTAATTTTTGTATCGAGATTACGAACGAAGAGTGTTTGGTTCATTAGCACGACGACTAACAAATTTTTACAGATTGATGTCTTGGATCGGACACAGTGTCAGTTAAACTATGAAATAAACTATTCGATTAGTTGTATACGATATTAGTTGAAATTGTTGTTTMYATATGTCACTTATTTGCTTGAATTTAAATAACTTGTTATTATTGCCTTATTAACTAATTAGCTCTAATTATTATTCAATTTTGGATTCAGTTTAATCAGTTTCCGTTAAAAGCAGTTTTGATTTCAGTTTGATTTAGTTCAGTTTTTAGATCCACTTTTCAGTTTTTTAGCAGTTCAGTTCAGTTTCGATATGTTTTATTTCAATTACAATTCAGTTTTAGTATTTTTCTTTTCAGTTTATTACAGTTTTGGTTAACATTTTTTCCGTTGATTTCAGTTATCAGTTGGTTACAATTCAGTTTGATTCAGTTAAATTTTCACTTATTTCAGTTAAACCAACAGTTGATTAACCAAACTGACAGCACTAACTATGACTCACTTCCACACATGTTCAGCCGGCTCATATTGTTTCTGGACCCTATTCTATTTTGAAAAATGGACTTTACTAAAAAATAATGGTATGAAGTATTTCGTTTTGTTTCAAAATAATACTCCTCCGTAACACAATTCTCGCAGCAATTAGACATTTTTCCTCTCTACTTTATGTCAAATCGTTGCYATAATTGTGTTACGGAGGGAGTATAATGATACAAATATATTTAAAATGTAGGGAAATTGGTTGAAAATAATATGATAATAGTATTTTGGCTCTGTGGTTAACCCTATTCATAAAGTTTTGATGATTTCTTTTTATATAATTGATGTCGTATAGAAAGAAATATCGCAAATTTATACTCCATAGTTATAAAACTAGTCGAGCGTTTGATGTAATTTAATAATACGATACATAATTTGATATTTTTAATGAAATATTGCGCATTAGTTATTGTCACTAATGTGTTCGAATGATGCACTAATTTTAACTATGCGAATCAGACTTGAAAGATGCTATAATCCTTATTTAATTTTTTTTACGAGAAGAGTGTGATTTTATTCATCCAAATCCGAAATTACATCCGAGATAATATCACTAGGCATCTCTTCTAACCAAACACTAAAGGAATTAAAATTACAACTWATTTGCGCTAATTTATGGGCGACTCTATTACCCATGTGCTTAACAAAGGAAAAGGAAAAAGAAACACGAAGATCAACAAAATACTTAATATCATTCACCAAAACTCCAAAAGCAGAGAGATCTTCAGTGTTGCCTCGAAGAGCTCAGTAGAGCTTGATACAATCCGTCTCAAGCACTAGCTTGCGCAAGCCTGATTCCCATGCCACCTTAACCAAAGCACAAAGAGCCATTGCTTCTGCAATGTCAGGTTAGACCTTTGTTTGAACCACCTTCGTCAATACCAGCAACACCTCCCCTGTAGCATCTCGCACCAGCCCTCTAAGCCCAGTCGTCCTTTCCTGAAAACAAGCCGCATCGGAGTTTGCTTTAAACATCCCATGCTCAGGAGGTTTCCATGTTGCCATAAAAGCCTCTGTTGTTGGCACACCTGAATGCGAGGCTAGCACAACTCGTTTATACTCACCCATGATACCAAGTACGTGCCTTTGAGTGAAGTTGCGGTACTGGAATTTTCAAATGCTCAAAGGTCCATTGATTTCTTTGGTACCAACGTTGCCACGCTAAACACCAAAAGGATGACCACCATTCCAGTTAGGTGAGTCGATTTCCCAGCCATTCTAGCCACTCCCAAACCGAGCCTTGCATTACTATAGTCACATCAAGCCGTAGAATGGATGATTCCCACATCAGACGAGCCTCCAGACAAAGAAAAATAGCATGCTTTATATCCTCCAACTCCTCCCCACAGTACGAACACCAACACTCCAAGGTCATTCCCCTACCTGCTAGCTTTGTGCGGACTGGGAGGCTATCATGTATCTCCACGCAAACAATTTAATCTTGGYAGGCATTTGACACTACCAGATTTTCTTCTAGAGAAAGTGAATAGCTTCCTTTGAGCTAGAGGCCTCCGTATTCCCCTTGTGTTTTAGTGCCAAGAAATAGGCGCTCCTTATCGAATAATGCCCATTTTTAGTATGAGTTTAGAACCATCCATCTACACATGAGTAATTAGGGAGTGTTGCCTGAATAATGGCTTTCACCTCAGTAGGACTTAACAATGAATCGAGCACTTCAGCATTCCAGGTGCCATCCTCAATTAAATCTCGTACCATAACTGGCGGATTCTCCTCATAATTCATTGTAGTAGCCACTAGAAAATTTGGTAGACTTGGCACCCAAGACTCCTCCCAAATGCGAACCTCATTGCCATTTCCCACTCTCATGTATATACCTCTTTCCAAAAGATCCTTGGCCGAGCAAATTTACCTCCATGTGAAGCTAGCTGTGGGTTTTACCTTAGCTTCAAGAAAATTCGTACGAGGAAAATTCTTTCCTTTTAGCACTCTTGAAACTAATGACATGGGATTAGTGTAATCCTCRAGGTTGGTTTTGCCAACAAAGCCTTATTAAAGGCTCTCAAATTTCGGAAATCTGGACCACCTTCCATCTTTGATAAGTATAGCTTGTCCCATCTAACCCAAGCTAATTTCCTTTCATCTCCTCTTTGACCCCAAAAGAAACTACGACACAATTTCTCAATCTCGTCTATAATAGAATACGGGATGGAAAATCATTGCATGGAATAGGTAGGAATCGCTTGTGCTATTGATTTGATCAAGATCTCCTGTCCTACTTGTGATAAAAACCCTCCATCCAACCGTTTAGCTTTTTTAGAACTCTTTCCTGAATTGAACGAAAAATAGCTTTTTTGGAGCCTCCCACATAAGTGGGTAACCCCAAGTATTTTTCGTGTCTTTCAACTGCCTGAAAAGAGATAACTTCATCTGAAGGATGTCTCTCTTACGTTGCTCCACATTTCGGCTAAAAGACACTTCGGATTTTTCCATATTCAGTTTTTGTCCCAAAGCCGCTTCATAGCTCTGAAGAACCTCCAACACATTATCCACCRGCTGTTCATTTGCCCGAACAAACAACAAATTGTCATCAGTAAAAAATAAATGAGAAATTGGAGTTGCTAATTTCCCAATTTTAAGACCATGTATTTCTTTTTTAGCTTCAGCATCCCGTAACAAAGTASGCAGGCCTTCCGCATAGATAGTAAAAAGGAAAGGCGAAAGAGGGTCCCCTTGTCGTAGACCTCGAGTAGGATTTAAACYTCTAGTCAGTTGACCTTCAACAAGGATAGAGAAGCTAGCAATACGAACACACCTCATGGTAGGGCCAACAAAAGCCCTCAGGGAAACCAAGCCTCAGCATCATTTATTCCAAAAAACACCATTCCACCCTATCGTAAGCCTTACTCATATCAAGCTTCAAACCCAAAAAACCTTCCTTCCCTGTTTTCTTCTTGCGGAGATAATGGAAGCACTCATACACCACCAAAATATTATCTGTTATCAATCGCCTTGGGACAAAGCCACTTTGTGACTCATGAATAACATGAGGTAAAACATGATTATTCAATCGATTAGCAAAAACTTTGGAAGCCAACTTATAGAAGACATAGCAGAGACTGATAGGTCAATAATCAACAGGAGACTCGCAAATTTTCTATTTTGGAATAAGAGCAATATAAGTCTGCTAAATCGAACCTACATCATCCTTATTTAATTTTACCTATGAGAGTTATGATTGAAAACAACATTCTATTAATGGAACCATATGTTTAGAGAGGTGATATGTAAAACAACAATTAAAATTGATTGAGACAATAAATGTGTAATATTTTGATAGAAAAGTATTTGGTTAGAATCTTGAATTGTGAAAAACAAATGTATACAATGGAACATTTAATTATGCTTAAGAGGGAGTAAACCCAAAAAATAAAAACAAGAACTACAAAAAATTAGTACTCAACTACATCAATCATTCGAGAAAAAGCAATTCCTCATATATCATCTTTTATATTACGAGCCAGATATGGAGAAAAGTTACTTCCATCAACAATCATTTCATTTCGATTTTCTCCTTTATTGAATCGATGGTCGATCTATTAGCCTCACAGTAGTAGTGTGTGATGGTCACAGTCTAAGCTATTCTCGAATTGATGTTTTAGCTCCTTGCAGCAATTGATGAGATGAAAATGTGGACCTTGGTAATGTGTGGAGAATATTAGGAGCATATTACATTTTGAGAATATTTTAATTTCCATATCTTTTGCTATGATAGTTTTCCTAGTTTTAAGATGAATATTATCATATGTTTACTATTATTTTATACTAAGGTGATAATTATTCCACAACAAGAAAATCGGTTTCGGCCGACCGAAATCACCGATCGATTTTATTTCGGTCT
>SNQN01013034.1:0-14382 GCA_008642245.1 Bassia scoparia
GTGAGCCATGGAATCCGCATGTGAATGCGTTGGGGTGTGTTGTCGAATTGAGGGGATCGCCACCGTGCCTATATAGGTTATTCACGGACGCCCGAAACATTGGTGCCAAACTAGTGGCCCCACAAATAGGTCCAGTAACCAAAGTGTGGGTTCGGGGACATGGTACGGATTGAATCAGTAACCCAATCCGCCCGCATGTAGCGGCCTCTACTCGGTCTCATTGTAGTTCCATAAATCATAACAATTGAATTCAAAAAGCCTATTGAATTGATCTTGAAAGCGCACTAATCTAATATTATTAGGTGAGTTGCTATTATGTACAAACAATGACTTCTACCATGGATAAGGCGATCACTTGATTATTAGTCAATATTAATAAGGTGCCTATAAAACCGGTCGTCCAGGATTATCTGACTTTAATGTGGTACGCATAATTTCCGGTCTTGTTTAAGCAAAATATACAAGTGTGATAGAATATGTACAAACAAAACATGAAAACAAAGGTTAGTAAGCATAATAATGTATATGTATATCCTTCTCACCTTGTCTCTGCAAATACACAAATCGTTAAAGTAAAAACTAAAAAGAGTCGTCCTTTGATCGAATTGCTAATCAAGACAAAGAAACATGTTAGTATTGATATGCATAATGACAAATTGTGACAAGATGATGATAAACGAATTTGAAAACGTTGATGACAATCCTACATATTTACATGAGATGATTCAAGAGTTGGTTTCTACATTGTGTTAATTGAATTGAAACTCGCAATAATAATTAGTCAAATTAAAAGTGACAAAAGGAATTAAGAAGAGTCAAAAAAGATGTTTTAGGTGAGTAATCTCAAAGTTATACCTTGATTTCGCTTGTTGGATCGAAACAGAATCGATGCTGCTAGAACTCAAGAATGTATGTGTCTAGAGTGTATGAGAGAGTGTATGAGAGCGCAAGTTAGAGACGGAGAGAATTGAATAGACGTGTGTCAGTTGAAAAATCGTGTGTCCTTTCGGAATGAGCAAGGCACGTATTTATAGGCGCGAGAGGCACGAGAGGGAAAAAACCCTGCGTATATACGCAGGAGGGCTGCGTATATACGCAGGAGGCCTACGTATATACGCAGGCACGAAGGAGGCCTGCATATATACGCAGGAGACCTACGTATATACGCAGGGGACCTGCGTATATACGCAGGGGACCTGCGTATATACGCAGGCTTCTGCGTATATACGCAGGATTATTCTCCGCGTATTTTTGATTTCCTCTGATTTTATTTTCCATAATACGTGATTTCCTTGATTCGACGCACCTAGACACCCTTGCTCTCCAAGCAAGGAGTTCTAGAGTGTTCTAGAAGATTCCACATATTTCCGGAGTATTTTTTGTGTATTTTGTATTTTTTTGTATTTTCTGCGTATAAAAACTTATAAAAATCATAGAAAAATGTAGAAAAATAATCTAAAAATACTGGTGAGCTCAGAAAAATGTGAAGAATGCAATGAAAAGTGGAAATTATGGAGATCACCAATATAAATTATTAAAAAAAATCCTAAAAATAGAAAATAATTAAAATAAATAAAAGAAAATATTTTTGCCCCCTTTGTTTGTCCTTTGCTCAATAGTTCCGAGTATGACCTCACGTATTTCCAACTTTTGTGAGTTCAAAGCATCTTTTCTGAGTCGAAACAATCGCGAGACGCGGTATGTTTCATCACGGATTACTCATTTGGGGAGACACATTTAGGTGTCTACAAGGGCATATGTAGAAGGCTTGTCAAATAACTACGTCTAGTACGTAATGGCTTATATATCTAATTAACATAACTTGTTGATAGTATGGCCTCAAAAATATTTTATCAGAATTGTCTTTTGATGCTGATTATACATGAAGGGACACCAATGAAGTCTCTTACATAATAATTCATTTCCTATACATGTATTCATAAAAAACTACCTAACGGGGTGTTAGAGTGATTATGTTAAACAAAATGGGGGTATTGGCTTTATTAAGGAAAAAATCCTCTAGTGGTAATCTTCTGCAGTCTTTGTGAACTCTTATTAGAAGGTTATATATGTTAATTATTAAGATAAGTTAAGACGATTGCAAACTAAGAGATGATTCCATGTTGTTCTCTGCTACAAGTGAGTTGGAAATGAGTACAGATGAAGTGTAGCCACACAAACTTGAGGGCTGAATTGAGGTTTAAAACTGCTAGCCCTTATTTTTGTCTTTTTATTTAGATACATTTGGGTGGTATATATGTAGGTACCCATTGATTCTTGAGTTATTGGAGCACAGCATTCTTCCTTCTTGCAACTGGTAATGCTTAACGCCTTCCCCTCCATATTTTTTAGTTTTATAATAGATTTTCTTAATTTGATTGAATTTGATACACAGCATCATATATCACTGGCGGGGTCAATTTGAAACCACAACAACTAGATGGGCTATTTTAATATCTTTTTGTAAGTTGGTTGTTTCTATCATGCCACAATTAACTATAATATTGTGCCCCCTCCTCCCTTTCCACCTTTGTTCTGATTTATGCTCTAGATTTGACTTGCTTATAATGTGCAAACTGTATTCGTCGTTGATTTGTACTCCAGGAAGTTCATACAGCTACCAAAACCTATAGGCGTTGATTTATGTACCTTGTAAGTTAATTATTTCTTTGCAAGAATTGAAATTACTTAGGTTTTTTTGCCGTAAATGGTTCCTCACTTAACATGAAGGTATAAATATACGCAGTGTTGTATGGTTCACATTATTTGTTCTAACATCATCTGTGCAAAATTTTCAGGTGTTTTTGTCACAAAAATACGATATATATGGGATACATTTGTTCGGTCTACTTGTCTATATTCTGTATGCACCAAGAGAAGTGCTCAACGTGTGGGTAAGTGATTTTTCTTAGCAACTAAATTTATCTTTTTATGAGTATTATATAAATAAGAGAAGTTTCCACCACCTTTGGTTGTTGTCCATTACAAAAGTGGTATGGGCTTTGCATCTCTTTGGACTTGTTTTCCACTTATGTTGAAGAACTTTCTGCGTGTACTTATTTCTCTCAAAAGTCAGAATCAAGGTTCTATCCACTTCTTAAAATTGTCTTGGATAAAGTGTCATTTTCTTTATCTTTTTTTAGGAGGGACAAAGTGTGATTTATACGGTTAGATCTCTTAATATGTTGCTAATGAGTGCTGGGAGAAGATATAAGTCAAATAAAACAACTAAATCAGAGGATATATCGATGTTAAATGATGTCATCTTATAGTTTTTTTTTTGAAATGGTGGGACTATGTTAAAACTAATTCTGAAATTCTGGTGGCTGGAACTATTTTGCTTGTCACCAAATTTTTGTGAAATTTGTTGTTTGTTGTGTAGTACTGCAAAGTGGAATGATAGTACCATGACCTTTTTCACTAGGCCTCTGGACATTCGCCCATTAGAAAAGACTTCATGTTAATATCAGTTTCCCTGTGTCGTGCTCTTATTCCTTCTCATTCCCTGAGACAGTGAGAAGTGAGCCCAGCATCAGACACTAATTGGGATTTTCACATTAAAATCTGAACTCCTTGACAATCCTAAGTTTGTAATTGACTGCAGCATACATCTTATAGCTTGACATTTTTCCTCAGTACATCTTCATTGCTAATCATTCCAATGCTTTTGCAACAATAACTCTCCTCTCATATAAGAACATCTCTATCTATTATGTTAGTCAGTTCTGGTAAATGCAGTTACATGTACTTTTTGCAAAATGTGATTATTTATAGTGTTCCTTATTAAGTGAGTGTATTTCACTTGATTGTCTAAATTGCAGCACAATATTGTATCAATCCTTATCACATTACAATTTGAGAAGTGCTATTTGATCATTTTTTGGCATTTTATTGGTCTTTTTTAAAGCCTTTTCTAAAGAAATGATTGGGAATCCCGAAAATTGAGATTATGCTTGTTGTTTACCACAAACAAACTATTGTGCTTTAAATACAATTTCAACTTGCAATATGATAGAATACACTCATTTTTCATTTAACATATACTGAATCAGCGAGAGACTTAGTTGGTTTGCAGTACCATTATGGCCCGAATTAGCTCCTTTAGCCGACATAGCCATAATGAATTTTTAGTTTTGTGAATTAAGTGGTGAAATGTCTTTAGTGGAAATTGTTGTAATGCCTGAAGGAAATGCAGGTGTATTTGTTTATAAGAAGTGACCACTGACCAATGATTGGATTTCAAGTAGTTGCTAGAACTTGATTTACTTTAGTTAAATGGTATTTTCTCACCTATGTACTGTGAAAGGTATTGCTCTTCTTCCCAATTGTCGTTAATATTGGATATGATGGTTATTGGTCAATTTTGTTGGTTCAAGGCAATATGATTGAATTGTTTGAGATGTATATATGATATATGTACCAATGTACTAGGTCATTAGTACAGTCGTTCAACCCTGTGTTAGCTGTTGTTACCTGTTTGAGATGTACAAGTAACTGAAAGCATCAAGTTAAGTAGATAAGACGATAAAGAAAACAAAGATGACACCTAAAGTTTAAACAAAAGAAATATACTATAGTGGTAGTTAAAAGACTAGCATTAGTAGGATGGAGTAGGATCTCAACAATATGACATATCCTTAGACCAAACCCAAAATCGACACAATCAAGAATCAGATACACCACTAAGTTTTTCTAGCTCGAAACAGAAAATTCGCCAAATTCACTTGGACTAACGAATTCTTCAGTGAACACCATTCCTTGGTAATTCAAAAACCTCTTGGAAAAACTACATTCATATTCTAATCAATACTTTCATATGTCATTTGCTAAAAATTGAACCAATTCTGCAACAATAACATAAAGACAACACCCAATATATTACTTCAGAGTTTCCACCACAATGGAATTAATGGTAAGAAACATCTATATATGAATAAACAATAAAAAACAAATAAGAAAACAAACACAGATATTTGACCCATTGTGTTCCATTTTTCCGGAAAAAAGCTCATTAAGATATGGTTCCATTTCAAAGTTTAAAGTTTTACACAAGCACATGATACTATCCGTCAAATTTCTAACAAGCTATCAAAAATACAAATAAAGTACCAATCTGCACCATAAATTTTTTTTTGGTGCACCATAAATACATATACAAAATACACATGAAGAAAATTAGGAGGATGCCCCAGAAAGTTTACTACTGGGTGAACACAGATTGTAAGAACAGGGGCCCTTCCTGTCAAATCCTATTGTCTCAAAAACACACAGATACATCACTCACATGCGACACATCAGTTCTATTCTTCTAACGAGAGTAAGTTTAACTTGAAATAAAGATACAATGATACATTAAACATTTCTAGCTACAAATCTTTCATCCAATTCAAATCCTAAATCAATCAATTTTGAAATGATGAGGGATAAGTCATAGATTAGTAACTTAGACATCTTGCATCATTACGCTTGTAATATATACTTTGTTTTTGAATTAATGTGTTTAAAACAAACTCCAAAGTACCTTTTCATGCTTATTTTACTGCCAAAATCATTAAAACTATTTGCTTGATGATAACCTCCATTCCATTTCGTAATTTCACTCCTATAGTCCTATTTATATTATATACTACTGTTTGCTACATAAATGATGCTATTCTTCATTTCTTCATATATTACACTACTGTTTTGATCAAGTATGCCCTTATAATCTTACAAGTTGAAAGCTGATATATAACAAAAAAAACAAGCGTCTTGCTTTCCTTACTTATCGAAACTGATTAACAACAAGTTATTTCTTCGTGTAATCTATATGGGATTCTAAATCGCAAGCTGACCAACACAAGATAAGCTAGGGATATATACTGAAAAGCTGGAGCAACTAAAAGCCAAGGAAATGTTGTTGCAAATATCGCCAAAGAAGGATGATCAGTTGAAGTGGGTTGTTCGTTCGGTCAAGGTGCCACCGGAGGACGAGTAGCGGATCCTACTATGGTTATTCATATTCATTGACATCTATTTTTTTGGAACTAAGGAATATGTATTATGTTTTCTTTTGTCATTTAAACATCTATTGATCACTACATCAGCATTCCGCTATGTTATTAAGGCTCGCTATTGTATATCTTGTAAGGCTTGCACGGAGTAGCTTCCGATTGTGGCCTATTTGTGACATAGCATATCTACTTTAGCTAATTCAGTATGTTATGTATGGAACTATGCAATATGGTGACTCTTGTTTCCTTTGATATGTACTACGGGGTACAATTTTACCGATTCTACTAATTGCACTTTATCATGCATGATTATATCAATACATATTTCGTATCGAGTACCTTGTAAATGAATTGTAAATTTTTTTTATTTAATAGTTATCGTTGCCCTACCAAAAAAAATGTCAGTTACTACTTGCTCATATTTGAAAACTAATTAAAATGATTGTATAAATGAATTTGTTAATAAAATATCACTATGACATTATAAATAAATAGTTAAGGTTTGGATATAGTTTATGGAATGTTTGTTAAAATCATTTAATGATTTTTTATAAGGAAGATAAAAAAATGGGATTTTTTTAAAGAAAAATGGCACAAAAAACACATTTTAAAGTAAACTACGATTTGGCATGTATTTTGTACTCTATACAACAATATTATTCTGCAATCCTTTTAATTTATTTGATTTTGCTCATTTTTTTATACCATTATAAACTAAACACTTCTTCAACTTTCCTATACTTGCTTCGTAACAAAAACAAAAATGACAAAAAAAATGAAACCAGAACATAAGTAGTAATATATATGTAGTAATACATTGCTTGCATTTATTTGGTTGCCCCTCTTAATTAATTTTGGACGATAAAATGTCTAATCATACAGTAAAACATAAGAATCCATTTATACATGCATGCGTCATTGCCTCATTCGTCAATCAAACATTGGTACCGTACTTCCTAATTTTGCATAGTGTTACAGTATACGAAGTAAAATAAATACAAACATATTATAAAATTCAGAGCTTATTATATTGATTATTATGCATATATGATTAGCTTCCCATTTCAAAGCAATTATCTTTTTGGTTATATTGGATTTAAGAGCTTATTACAATTGATTTTATGGGCTTGAAACTTTTGAATGTTAGAATATGAAGAACTTGTTACTGATCTGAAATTAAACCTTTTTTCGTATGCTTATTTTATAAATAAATGCTCTTTTTTATATTTTATAGGCATTTTATCTAATTAAAAACATTTTAAAAAATTCATAAAAAATTTAGAAAATGATAATGTTAGATATTCATGATATGATGCTAATTTTGATCTGAAGGAGTTCCCGAAGCTAACTGTCGAGTTTCATGCCTAACAGGGATAATACTTTGTGAACTTCTTGAGTTGCTTGAAAGTATTTAAATTGTGTTTATCATCTACATTATGTATTTAAATAACAACGCAATGAATGACGCATAATATTTTGGTGAAAGTTAAGCTTATTCGTGATGCCTTTTTCGGTAGATAAATGTTGAAACATGCAGTGATGAAGTCAGTGTAGCTTAGAAGTTTCATTACGTATACAAGCTAACATATTTTTTGTAATGTATTTTCACGTGGAACACGGCGCGCTTGCGCGTGCCATGTGCCACTAGTAATTATAAATATAGTCATGTGGAGTCTTGTTTGTTTCGTGTTAATGAGTAGTTTATTAATATTTAATCGTTACAAATATGCAATTAAAGTTGTATATAAACGATACAAAACATGCATTGGGAAGCGTATGAATAGTAACCGGTAGGATTTTCGTAGTATGAAGGGAGTACAATATTTGATTATTGAAATTGTACTTTTTCCATTTTCATAAGATTGCAACAAACTAGTATATTAGTATTATTGCATCTACATTCTATTAATAAGGAATTAAGAAGGCCAATATTATACTCCCTCTACGTTTTTGATGTTCTATATTCTTTTGACACGGTGTTTAAGAATTAATTGAGTTAGATAAAATATTTGAGTAAGTTAGGTAATAAAGGCACTCACAATAAGAGGTTCATCATGGGATTTGTGTTTGAGTTGTAAGGTTTGATTTGAACCCCTTATTGTTGGGGGTAGTTAATGGGTTTAAAAAGTTGGGAGGGGTATGAAAATAGTAAGGGGTCGTTTGGTTCAGTGGTAAGGAAAGGAAAGGAAACAACAAAGGGTTAGGAAAGGGAAAGAATGAAATTCCCATTGTTGTGGGATTGGGTTTGGTAATGGTTTATAATTCTCTCTTCCCCTCTCTCTCCTCCTCTTTGATCACCGCCTCTCTCTCCTCCTTTTTCACAACCTCTCTCTCTCCATTCTCACCACTAATCCAACCATGGCACGTACAACTCCACCCGCAATAGCACTGTAGACACCCAAAAATGTCTCCCCAAATTGAATAGTCAATGAGGAAAAGTGCGACATTTGTAAATAGATATGATTCCGAAAGCTGTGGCGAAATCCATAAATCAAACACATTTACATGAGTTGAATTAAAGTTGAGTTCGAAATCATACACCAAGAACCCAATAATAGGCGGAAAATAATTATATTAATTATTTTCTATATTTAGACCATTTTTCTTAACAATACGATTTTTTAGAATTATTTCTAAAGGTTTATTCTCATCTTATTCTTCTCATTTTTTTGAGTTTGCTAGTATTTTTTAAAAAAAATTCTGATTTTTCTATGATTTTTACAAGTTTGCGAAATGACTTTCGAAAATAAATAAATTCATAAATTCTAAGAGAAATCTAGAAAATTCGAGAATGATCCGGAATATTCTAGAAGGGTAATCTTGATCACCAAGGAAGCCAAAACTGGATAAAGGATAATTCTCAAATAACATATTAGATCCAAAAATACAGATGCAAATTATGAAACGAAAGATAGATAAAAGAAACATATTGTATATACGCTGGGTGACGTGGCTAACCACGTCACCTGAACGTTATATATGCTTGGACCTAGCATATATACCCTTGACACAATCGTATATACGCTTCTCCTGGCATATATACGCTTCCTTTAGCGTATATATGATCTTCCTCCATCTATCTTTTTTCCCCCAAAACGCCTATAAATACAAGCTCTCTATGCTTATTCGATTATCAATGAAAATCAGTATTTGTGCATTTCAAAGCTTTCCAAAGAATCTCTCATTCAAATGCAATCCACAAATACGAACCACTCTCAAAATCAAAAGTCCCTCAAATTTGTCGCAACTTCCGGAATCGTATCTTTGCGGATTTAGGTACAAATTCTAAGGCTATTCAATCTAATTCTCTCTCTTCTTTTATTATTAATCTTGATCAATTTAATATTTTGAGTTTTGTTTGATTCGCTTTTGGTTTTCAAGCATGCAAATCACATTGTTTTCAATCGTTTTTTACTTATCGCAATCGTTTTAATTGTAATTGTCAATGCTAACGATTTCCTTTGGTGTGATAAGCGATTCAATTGGAAGCCAAGCTTTTGATACACTAATATTTGTTTTCTTTTGTATTGATAGCGATACAAGATGAGTTGATTTGTATATATTTGAGTTTTCAATTCTTTATATTGTTATTCTTGATTCTTATGCACATGACAATTTTGATTGCTTATTCAAGACTGGAATTTGCTTGAATCACATGAAATTCAGATTAATTATGGCAAACGAATTTAGGCACCATATTAATTTGATTAGATCGAAGTGATCACAATTATTAGGCTAGGTAGCGATGCTTGTATAATAGATTTCAACCCTTGTAGTAATATTAGGTTAATGCGCGTTCTAAGATCAAATCGATAGGCTCTTTGAATTCAATGATTATGATTTATGGAACTACAATGAGATCGAGTAGAGGCACCTACATGCGAGCGGATTGGATCAAAGATCTTATCCGTACCATGTCCCCGAACCCACGCTCTGGTTACTGGACCTAACAGTGGGGCCATTAGTTCATTTGACACCTGTGTTTCGGGCGTCCATGATTAACCTGTATAGGCACGGTGGTGATCCCTTATATCGACAACAACCCCCAACGCACTCACGTGCGGGATCAATGGCTCAAGCCCACAATTCAAAATTGACGCAGGACGTAGGTCCGATAAGGGCACACGCCTACAAGCACCATCGTCGCAAAATCCATGGCCTACTCCTTGACCACAAAGAACTGACCGTAATCCACGCAACACTCAAGCAAGATCTCGCCGTCAATGACCACAATCTCCGACAACTAGCGTCAATCATAATCATGCTGCTCAGTTTGAAGGGTTTTAAGGGTGGTGGAGAAGTTTCGGGGATGACGAACTATTTTCGAGGGGTTGCGATAGGTATCGGTGGGGGTGGTGGACGGCGTGCCATTGAGAGGATGGTCGTTCTATGGTGGTGCGTGGTGATTTCTGATGTGGGCTGTTGGTTTTGTGATGGAGGGTGGGGTGTAGTGGTGGTGGTGGTAGGGGTGGTGGGTGTCGATGGTTGTAGGTGGGTCTGGGTGGTCAAGGTGGTGGTAGGGTTGTGGGTTGGTGATCAAAGTGGTGATGGGTTGATCAAGGTGAAAAGGAATCCAAGTCTTAAGTAGTGGAGGGGATCATAAAACATAAGTTTTGGGCCTTTTGAAGAAGAAGTGGAGAAAAGGATTTGTAAAATAGTGTAGATAAACAGAAGAAAAGGGATATAAGGATGTTAACTCCCTTTTCGTTTCTATCTTGATTCACCCCTACCAAACAGCCCCAAAGCGGTTTATATGAGTGATGTAGAATTTAGGTGGGGTGTGGGATATGAAATAAAAATTAAATATATTAGGGTTCGGTAAAGACAATTGAGTGTGTGTGTGTGTGTATCTTACACAAAAAATAAGATTTAAAATAAAATAAAATCAATTTGTGCATCATCTACCATCCACCATCACATTCAATTCATCTCGCAAATTTGACCATCACCTTCATCCCACATCACGTTCACCATCTCCAATTGAGTTTTTTTTTTAAAAAAAAAGCAACCAACCTTATTCTCTTCTCCAGCACCTATTACATACCACAAATCCCAACATATATTACGTCAACGAACAAATTTGATGTCGGAGATTCCTCGACGATGAATCTCACCAGTTTGAGGAATCGTTTGTAAATGAAGGAAGAGGAAATTTAGGGATTTATAATTTAGGAAAGTTGTTGACAGGCCCGGCGCTTGGCCAGCGCGGTGCGCGCGGCCGCTCAGGGCCTCGCAATGTGAAGGGCCTCATATTACTAAATATATATTATTTGCGTAAAATAATGCTAATAGTATGCTGTAGTTTGGTGGTTTGTGCGTGTAATTTCACACCAAGAATCTGGCTTCGATTCCTATTCAATGTTTTTTTAATTTCTTTGGACTTCTAGTCTTCTACTCGGTACTCGCACGCGTATCCTTTCATCTACTATTAGGCTTTTGGCCCATTTAATTAATTAATAATTGTTTCATGGATTGTTTAAAATGTAATTAATCATTTGAGTCTATGAAATTTTTTATTTATATTAATACCTAATACTCCGTATGTTTTTTTAATTATGAAAGGTTGTACGGATTGGAGTATTCAATATGTATTCAATATTTTTGCACGCAAAAAAATCTATTTTTTATTCTAATATCTTTATATACAAAGGAGCATCTAATTAACATAATTATTTTTTTAAAAAAAAATTGTAATTTAAGGGTCTCATACTATGAACTTGAATAGGGCCTCCAGTATTTAGCAGGGCCGGCGGAGGGGGTGCGCCACCTGCGCGACCGCGCAGGGCCTTCGCCAAATAGGGGCCTCTGTTTACGAGATATATATTAGTTGTAATGAGCATATTAGTTAAAGCAGAATGTAGATGAATGGTTTGAGCAAAACCTTATTTCCCAAGAATCAAGGGTTCGAACCTTGATATAGTCATTTTGTCAATTTTTTAATGCTTTATTTTTTTGGATGAAGTAAACCATTAATGCTTACCTTTATCTAACTTATTGTTCCAACACTAATCTTAAATACTACTCCCTTAATCTTTTTTTGGCCAAGATTATTTCCTTTAAGTTTTTATTCTCCAACAATCACATAATGTTCTATGCAAATTAATTTCTTGCAAATTAAATTATTTCTTGAAATTAATCTCACCATACCATATGCCCAAAAAAATTGCATTGCATTAGTACAACAACAAAATATATGGCTTGAAAAGGTTTAAAACTTTTATTTTTTTTGAAAGGGGTTTAAAACTTTTATTTTGTTATTTTTTTTAGTTTTTGTTTTAATTTTTGTAATTATTGTGATTTTTTAAAAATAAAAAAAATATTTGAGAATCAAGGGCCTCATGTTATGAATCTGAACAGGGCCTCCAAATTCTTAACCCCGGCTCTAGTTGTTGACTGGTTTTTTGTTAAGGGAAAAAAAGGCTTAGTTTGAGTTAAATATCACGTGAATTTGTGTGGATTCACAATAAAATTACTGTGAACCCGATCCACACAAGACTGATTGAAGTTTTTTAGTCTATAATTCATTTATACGGTATGAGTATTCAGATTATATTCACGATTGTTCTATGCCAACATTTTGGAAGTGGCTTATATTTATGTGGTCAATCCTCAAATGATCAACTAGTTATATCCCCACAGACCCCACTATAAAATCCAACACCAGCCAGATTGTCTTGCTTTCACCATATATCAGATCAGATATCAATCAAAACTCAAAGATCCCAAAGTCATCAGTACGTCTGAAACTCGAGAAAACAATGGGCCAAAATATGAGAGAATTTCACGGAGCTCATGTTTTAGCTGTCCCTTATCCAAGCCAAGGCCACATAAGTCCCATGCTCCAATTTTGTAGACGCCTGGTCTCCAAAGGTGTCAAAGCCTCTTTAGCCATCACTAACTACATCTCCACCACCCTTAATCCCCAACCCGATGGCCACGTTAGCTTCGTGACCATCTCCGATGGCTACGATGACGGGGGATTTTCAGCGGCCTCGAGCATCCCCGCCTACCTAGCTAAGCTCGAGGCCGCCGGGTCCCACGACCTTGGTTCTCTTATTGAGAAACATAATGGTACGAAAAGTCCTATAACGTGTGTAGTGTACGACGCATTTTTACCTTGGGGTCTAAATGTTGCAAAGAAATATGGACTACAAGGGGCGAGTTTTTTTACCCAAGCATGTGGGGTAAATTATGTTTACTACTTGATTCACCACGGGAAGTTATCCATTCCGGGGTCTTCGACGTCCCCGGTGGATATTCCCGGCTTTCCGCCCTTGGTTGTCGGTGACCTACCGTCGTTTGTGGGGGCGCCGGAGTCATATCCGGCTTACTTTGAGTTGGTTTTGAACCAATACTCAAACTCGGACAAGGCAGATTTTGTGCTAGTCAATACTGTCTATGAGTTGGAAGACAAGGTAATTTTCATGCTTCAAATTAAATATATATTCCCATTTGTCAATATGATTCTTATAAATTAGCATTCACAACCACATGGCATTTGTTTATCCCTTACTTTGTTTTAAGGAAGTGTGATTATTAAGTACGGAGTACAATTTACAAATAAATTGCAATGGGGTGGGATAAATTATTCAAACGTATGTCTACTTGTATGTACACGCTCGTAAATATTTAAATCTATCTTATTAGTAACACAAAAGATGTTTTCATGAAAGTTTTAACAAAAAGAAAAAAGAAAAGAAATAATTGTGGTAAAAGGCGTTTTTGGAGAAAATTTCGATTATAATTAAAATTTATTTTAACCTAAAAATAAAACATAGATAAAAGTCAACAAAATGCATGAATACATTGCTGAATGCTGATCATAGTTCAAAAGTTTGGGTTTGCTTTCCACATGTACTCATGTAGTAGGTGGGTAAAATGCATGAATACATAGTCCCAATAATGCAACAATAATCAAATATCCATGACATAATATGGCAGTACATAATGCAAGAAATTAGGACCACATTAATAAGAGTTGTTACTTGTTATTTGGAATCTAGCATGGAAATCAATTTTCCAACTTATCTAGTTATCTATAGAAGCGTGTATCTTTAGAAGTGGATTTGATTAACGTTCAAATTTCATCAATCCGAAAATATCCATGCAAGAATCTTTACGTATTACATTATTACTTAAACAAAAATTAAGGAGGGACACATGTAAGCTCCCGGATGGTTACAAGTTTTCATTTGAAAACTATTTTTATTTATTTTCTTTGTAAAATCACTAAGTCAACACATTAAATCTAAACTTTAGAATAATTTTAGATTCTAATTAAAAAATGTATCTATCAATAGCAAACATAAAAAGTACTCCGTATATTTTTACTGAAATCTAGAAGATTCTACATATCAATATTTAATTATTTATAAAATTTAATTAAACA
>SNQN01013035.1:0-13355 GCA_008642245.1 Bassia scoparia
ACTATTGTTAAGATTAAGATTAAGATTTATCATGCATTTTACTTTTAACCATTAACATGGAATTTAGATTTAATTCTTCCATAAATAATTAAACATATACTTTTAACATTAACATTAAACAAGGAAATAAATATTAATATAAACCTCCACGWGAAAATTAAACATGTCTCATACAATGAATTATGGATTAAGACATCATATTCACACAATGACATATAACCGCCAAAACTATTAATATTACAATAGACATGCATGACAAATAAGAGAGTATATAATACTCTTATCGGTCAAAATTTACAACCATCATGCATAAATATATTTGCACATCCATCAACACATGGTTAATGCCTTTATTTTTCATCATGCATAAACAAGTACTATACTTTGTTGTAAACAATACTACCTGAGCAAAATGATAAATACAAGTGCAAATATAGACTAATGAAAAATATGCATTATGCACATTCAACATATACAACAAGTACTTCAAAAGTAACCGTTAATCATAATTACTATAATTCATTATGCCAATAATATAATTTAATATATTATTCATGCTTAATATAGCATTAACTAACGCTCATTATGAACAGAAATATTGTTAAACCATTAGCATTGCTGAAAGGCGTGTCGTRCACCTAACAAAAATAATAATATACCTAACCAATCCTCCCAACTATGTAGTAGGRTAAGTCAGGGTCGATCYCACARAGAAAGTTCAATTAATTGTTGATCGCTATAAACTATAACTAGTCGAGTAAAGTAAACAAAGATGATTGTTAACTACAAACTAATAAAAATAAACTACTAATGAAAATGTGTAGGATTAAGTATCACCACCTAGCATAATTGATGTAAAGATAATTCCTACCCCAATTTAACTTCACTTGTTCAAAAGGAAAGGTAACCCTATAAATACCATAAACCTCTCCCGAGTATTTATGATTTCCTTAATTTGCAATCAAGCCTATTCCCGTGGAATCATACAAATTAGAGACAGTAACGCAATACCCTAACTTCCTAACTGAAGGTCTGAGAACTCAAGAGGGGGGGGGGGGGGAGGAATTGAGTATGATCGAGCTATGACCATTTTTCTTTTTGCTTTTGATCTTATAATGACGGAACCAGTTGGGCTGGTTCCTATACGCAGCGGAATGTAAATAAAGCAGTAAAAGAACACACAGTATTTAACGAGGTTCACCAACTCTGGGCTACGTCCTCCTACCCTAAGCTTTTTATTAATCAACTCTGAAAAACAAGAACTTGCTCATCACTCTACTGTTTCCCTACTCCGGGAACCATGTACACCCACACTCAACTCTGAATGTGCACTCGACTCACACTCGTAAGTCCAACTTGTGTTTGAACTCCACAAACACTCCCCAGAGTCCTTTCAACCCCTTTGTTGATAGCCTTTACAAAGAACAATATTTCTCTTCTTTATGGATTTACTCTCTTAGAAAGCTAAGTCAAGAGAATGTTGATGGCTCCATGTATGCTCGTTATGAATCAAAATGGTTATCAACTATGCTTTTTGTGTTTTTCTCTCAAAGTATTTCTCTTTTTAATCGGTGGAGAGAGTTTAGAATGTTGAAGATTAGACGTATATTTATATGATACTTAACTCTAGTTTTCCATAAATCTATTTGCCACCAAACAAGGCAAAATTAGTTTATGAAAGTATTTATCTGTTCGATTTATCTAAGATTTTTGATCGAAACAAGATTATACTCCAGTTTTAGTAATATATATATCCATCTATAATTCCAGTGCACATATAATCTTCTAAATATCTTTGAAAATATTTTAGAATAAACCTTTCCAAAACCGCAGGCAACATTCTATTTCAGAGAACTAAGGCTGGTTCCCAGCTTGGTTCTTGAGTGTGTTATGATTCTTGTTCCAACTTTGTAACCAGAATTCACAACATACTCAAAAACACTTAAGCATTTAGTTCATTTCCATTTAGTCACACTACAAGAGCATATTACATGAAAAATCCTTAATTTAAACTCTAAATTAATTCTCGAATCTTCGATGCAATCTTCAACTGAACTCTTTCCTTTAATTACTTCAAATCTTGAGCACAGCTTTCTTCTCTTGAATATACTTCGAAATGGATTTCACACTTCAAGTCTTGGAATAGATCTTTATGGTTCACGCACCAGTGAATGAGCTTTCTTATGTAATCAGTCTGTTCATGTATATAAACAAGTTAGTTTCAAAGCATTCTCTAAAATATTAACTTGTCTAGGGAAACAATGTCTCTAATACTAGTCTGTTCCCAGAACACAAACATATTCATACTTTAATCATCCGTTTTCCTGTAATGGCGTTTGTGTCATCAATTCAAAACTTAAGGAAACTCACACCTAAACAAATCGTTCTACCACTCCCATGGAGAATTTCATGTTTTGAAATAATCAAATCGTCAAAACACCCAACTCCTCAGTGATAAAGAACAATGGAATCATAACAATACTAATTATCCTAACTAGTATTGCTTAAAACTCAATCAATCAAGCTAGAACGATTTGGTAATCAATTGGGGAAATATATACAAACATTCATCATAACTAGGGTTTAACTTAACCGATTAACACAAACATATTAAAGAAACATAAGAAGAAGAACTAAATTTTATGCAAAGCAAAGATCACAAATGATTTAATAGAAACAATTAATATCATACCAAACTATAAAATGAAATTAAGATACAAGAGGTTAGAGATGAGAAGCATGCACTAACTACTGATTGCCGATAACCCCACGTAATGTCAACCCTAATTTTCTACGCCCCTTTGCTTTTATAAATAATCCCCACATAAAATAGCAAATTAGCCAATTACAATCAAAAGATGGCCATCTTATTATAACCTTTGGGCCTTAATTTGTCACAAGTTTTATAATAATAACACTGCAGAGGTTACGGCAGAATGAGGCTCCAAACCGCGGTTTATTCTGTTTCCTTACCGCGAATAAAATAGGATCCATAGGATAGCAGGTAGAGCTGCCATATTTCTTGTCCTTCAAGTTAATGCAATTGTTTCCGACCCTTTCTAGCTTGCATACGAATCAAGCCATACTCGTACTTAGCAAATCTAATAATTAACTTGAGATATACGAATATCAGAAAAGGAGTTTGTGAGAAGTTTGTGAGACTACTCTAACCAGTGGTCTTAGAGATGGAACTTGAGATCTTTGCAAGTTGTAGAGAGAAAAGCTCAAGTGTTCTCTCTATATAGCTATAAATAAGTTGAACCTAACTTATAGGTACTCCATATGTACTCCAACAACCATATTTTTGGATGGTGTAACCCCAAAATCACCCAACAATTCTCACAGATATTCATCCTTCCTCACTATCTAACACATTGTTTCTAATGCATCCATTAGGTACTCCTTATCCTATAGCACATTAAATTAATTGTGATAATTTATCTTTGGAATATCGAAAATTTATTGCARCTCTCACTTCTAGCAAAGAGYCACGGTCTTTTAAAGAGGCCATGAAAGATGTAGGATGGCGCGAATCAATGAAAAAGGAGATCTAAGCATTGGAAAACAATGGCACGTGGACTATGGAAGATCTTCCTCCTGGAAAACGAGCTCTCGCTAG
Source organism: Bassia scoparia (assembly GCA_008642245.1). NCBI lineage: Eukaryota > Viridiplantae > Streptophyta > Magnoliopsida > Caryophyllales > Amaranthaceae > Bassia > Bassia scoparia. The sequence continues at coordinate 3,620 of SNQN01013035.1, forward strand.
TCAATGGGTATATCGCATCAAATACAATTCCGATGGGAGTGTTGAACGTTTGAAATCCAGATTAGTARTTCTTTGGAAATCACCAAAAGGCATTGATTACACGGAAACATTTGCACCCGTGGCTAAAATGGTCACTGTTCGGGCTTTTCTTGCAATAGCAGCTTCAAAAAATTGGGAGTTACATCAGATGGATGTCCACAATGCTTTTCTCCATGGCGATCTTGATGAAGAAGTGTACATGAAGCTTCCTCTGGTTTTTGAGTCTATTAATCCCAATAAGGTATGTCGACTTCGCAAGTCTTTATATGGCCTCAAACAAGCACCAAGATGTTGGTTTGCTAAACTTGTATTGGCCTTGAAAGAGTATGGTTTCTTACAATCTTATTCTGATTACTCGTTAATTACAWATACATATACTAAAGGCAGAATTTAAATAAATGTTCTAGTTTATGTTGATGATCTCATTATTTATGGGAATGATTCCGCTGCATTAAGGGCTTTTAAAGCTTATCTGAGTGACTGTTTTTATATGAAAGATCKTGGCCCTCTAAAGTATTTCTTAGGCCCTGAGGTGGCTCGTATCTCATCCGGTTTATTTCTTTGTCAAAGAAAGTATACACTTATAATTTCGATCTGAAGTCGGGTTGCAAGGAGAAAAGCCGATCGGCTTTCCTATTGAGCAAAACCATAAGCTAGCCCAAGCTTGTGGTGAACTTCTATCTGATCCTGATGAGGCCTATCGCAGACCTGTCGGTCAGTAATTTATTTAGCAGTCACTAGACCAGATTCGGTTTATTCAGTTCATATTCTATCGCAATTTATGCAAGCTCCTAAGACTGARCATTAGGATGCAGCCTTATGGGTTGTGAGATATTCGAAAGGCACTCTTAGTCAAGGCATTCTTTTAAGATCCGATAGTGACTTATCACTACAAGGTTTGTGTGATTGATTGGACTGCATGTCCTATAACTCGTAGATCTTTAACTAGATGGCTAGTGTTCTTCGATCATTCTCCTATATCATGAAAAACAAGGAAACAAAACATTATTTTCCGCTCATCGGCTGAAGCATAATATATATCACTACATGTCTACATGACTGCCATTACTTGTGAGTTAAAGTGGTTAAAGGGTCTTCTATTGAGTTTGGGTCAGCATCATCCAAAAGCTATTAAACTCTTTTGTGATAGTCAATCTGCTTTTCATATTGCAAAGAATCCTGTTTTTCATGAACGAACGAAGCACATAGAAATTGATTGTCATTTTGTCCGCGATGCTATAAGCGATGGTTTGATTTCTCCTTCTTATGTACCTACTAATACATAATTGGCCGATATTTTACTAAGGATTTGGGGAAGASTGAGTTTGATTKTTTGCTTTCCAAGGTTGGCATGTTTACTCTCCATGCTCCAACTTGAGGGGAGTGTTAGGATAATTATGATTAATAATTTTCCTTAATTAAAGAATGGTTGATTGAGATTTTATTATGCATATCTTTGATTGATCATATCTTTGGGGAATGATCTTGTATTATATATTCTGCCAATGAAATTCAGGGTGAGCTTTTGAGCCCTTTACCAAAATTCTTCATTATAGTATAAGACAATGACTCTTTATTATAATTTTGAAAATAGCTCAACCAATGTTAAATTAAAAGCTATGAAAAATAATATAAAATCTACAAACATGATTAATATACAAATATACTTATAAGAGACATATTTGTTAAAAATATAGAAAAATTTGGTAAATCAAAATAAGAAACACTAATTTAAAACGACTTTGAATAAGGTCTAAGACGCCATTTGATTGAGAAATAGAAAAGTGTTCCGATTTATTCTACATTAGCGCTCTTCATGATCGATCTACTTATAAGTCCCTCGGAATGGTAAAGATTTTCATCTGTTATCCTTTTTTATGGATTTGTAATTCAAAATAATGTGTATTTTTAATTTTGTTAAGCAAGTAACAATTAAATAATTTACAATTCTATGTAAAAAGTAAACTACAAATTATTTTTATTTAATATTCATCTATCAAAAAATAGAGGTGTTCAACGTGCCGTGTGTGTTCAACCCGTTTATATAAACGAGTCAAGATCCTCACCAAGCCCGTTAATAATGTGTCGATTTCGTGTCGTGTTTACTTTTGACCACTTCTATCAAAAAAATCTACCTATTAATTTTAACTATGTGTGTCGCACAATAATAATTGCGATTAGGAAAAAGAATATAACAAACAAAAATAAATAAAAAGTTTAAGAGTTAAGAACAATACCAGAATGCACAATAATAAAGAACTATTAATTCATCGAATTCCAATAATAAAGTAGTAAAATCTAGGGCTTGAAAGGGAAACGTAATTTTAAATTAAAATTAAAGTATTGATATGAAAAGCTTGTCTAAAAATTATAATTACATCCCAAATAGATATTGAGAGTTTACCATCAATGTTGTAGATAAAGATAGTAAAAAAGAATATATAAATTCTCTCATCATCAAATCAAATAGCCCAAAAGTTGTGGCTTTCTTCTTCAAATCATAAAATCGAGCCAATGCCACTCCAAATAAAAGCCAAAGCTCTTCTAAATAGTTCTAAATGAAAGCTTAAAATATAATTGAAACACTAGAACAAAATATTAGTAGTAAAAAAGGCCAGAAACCTAAAATCGAATCAAAACACTAGAGATTAGAAGGGTTAAGCATCATATAATTATTACACATCCTTGACATGATCACATAAAAATCCTTTTAAACCAACAATATATTGTGCAAATCTTCATTTAACCACATCTATAACTATATACAAAACAGAATATGCTGAAGCAATGATGATACCATTTATCATACGTGTCAACCTCACATTGACTAATGATGTCAGCATCTCATTCATGTAAAAACTAGATAAGATAATAATAAACTATTAAATTATAAAAATACTACCGACATTTTCACGTTTTATCAAACGCTATCAAATATTAAAACGCTTGGATAATAATAACTATTTAAAATTAAAAATTTTAATTTTAAAATCGATATATGGAGTATACAAAATTTAAGCTAATTACATTATCTACACTAGGTAAACCTCATATAACATAATAAATAAGAAACCTTGAATAAGATAATCGAATTTCACACAACAAACTACAATAAACAAGATAATTGCATTTCACGTGGATCTACTTACGAAAATAAAAACCTTCCCGAAACACAAATAGGTTCAACTGACGTAAATCAACATAAAAATTAAATTAAATAAACTATTAAATTAAAAGATACAAGATAAACCTCTAGAAAATCGAACTTTAGCTAACCAATGCAACATCCTCACGTTTTCTATCTATCTATATTAAACAACATAAACATTGTCACTGACTCATCACTACTCTATATTTCACGTACTTTTCAATTTTTGTATTTTATCATTCTTCTAAATACATTGCATAGAGGGAGAATACATTTATGAAAGCAAAGCTAGGAAAGAAGAAAATAAGTTTCATCTAACTTTTTAATCATAAATTAAATTAAAAACACTATCACTTAATTAAAAAAATATTGATTAGTTAAATTCTTTAACAATTTTTATTTAGGGAATTCTCAGTGGTAACCCTCTATTTTTGTCTTTTTCCAGTGATAACCTTGTGTTTTTTTTAATTCTAGTGGTGACCTCATACTTTTGCTTCAGTTCCAACCATGACTTTATTAATGTTTTTCCATTAACTTCCGGTTAAATTTAACTCTCACGGTCCATTTAATCCTCTCTCTCCTATCATCACTCACCCTCATCCTCACATCCAACTCTCATACTCTCATCCTCACACATTCTCACTCTGATATTCAAACAACTCTCATACTCAAATCTCACAAAAACACTCAAATTTACCTCTTTTTCTTTTGCAAATTTTAGATTTTTCGAATTATACCCAATTTTCTGGGTTATTTTCGAATTTTTTGGAGTTTTAGGGTTTGCCTTGAGTTCGAATTTTTGGAGATTTTGGAGTGCAATTCTGGGTAAAATTTCATGAAGTTTTGGTTCTTGTTGTGCCTTTTTTTTGGGCAAATTTTTTGGGCAAAATCTTTCAAGATTTTGGGTCACATTTTGTCGAAATTTTGGGGGTTTTGTGTGTAATTTTTAATTTGGGCGATTTTTTGGTTTTTTTGGGGCGAAATTTCACTAATTTTCCAGCCTTGTTCGTGTGTAAAAAGGGGCAAATTACTTGGGTTTGCGAGGGGCTAGTTAGTGTGGTTCAAAGGTGGTTGTGAGAGTGGTGCTAGGGGGTTGGGAGGGGCGTGCTGCGAGGCTGGCTATYTGCGTGGGGCTAATTGGCTTCGTGGTGGTTGTATGGGGTGGGTGGCGAGTGTGGGTTGTGAAGGGAAGCATTACCAAGCCCGAATTGAACTGTAAACTACGAGTCTTCAATACCCAGCAAACTTCGCGAACACCTAACGTTGGCGATAAGGTGAAAAATGTCGGAAATGAGAGAGCATAAGGTGGTGGTTTGGTTGGTAAGGATTGCTTTTGTGTTTGCTGTGAGTTGGAGCCTTGGAGGAGTGATGATGAACGCCATTGTTGAAGAGGAGAGAGAAAATGGGAGTTGGGGTTGGTAATATATATATATATATATATATATATATATATAAGGGGTGTATCCTATTGAGCAAAACCATAAGCTAACTACCAGATTGTGTACTTCATATCTTGATCCTGACATTGAAGCCTTCAACCTGCTCGGTCATTTATTAGCTACGTCACTAACAGATTCCAGTTTATCGCTCAATTCTATCGCATTTAGATCCTAAGATAGATTAGATGCGCCTTATAGTTTCATTCCGAATAGCACCTTAGTCAAGGCATTCTACTTTAAACCGATCCGATAGGACCTCCTCGAACAAGGTTCTGTATGATTGGACAGTCATATAACTGCTAACTTCTTACATGATCGCTAGTCTCCATTCTCTTCATCCAGACAAACAAGGAAAACAAAACATATTTCGATCAGGCTATGCATCATATACTACATCTTAATGGCTGCGACAGACACACCATCTACTGTGATTAAACAGTCACAATCCGTCTTACTGTTTGGGGCGTCGAGCATCATCCAAACGGCTATTTACACAACACTCTTTGAGTAATAGCTACAAATCTCCTTTTCATTTGCAAGAATCTGGTTTCATGACGAACCACCGAATGACATAGAAATTGACTTGATTTTGTCCGCGATGCTATAAGCCAAGATGGTCTGATTTCCTCTCTATGTACTACTATACATTAATTGGCGATATTTATCTAAGGAATTTGGGGAAGAGTGAGTTGCGATTTTTTGCTTTCCAAGTGTCGCATTTTACTCTCCATGCCTCCAACTTGAGGGAAGTGTTAGGAATATGATTCAATAATTTTCGTCTTATTAAAATGTTGATTGATGATTTTATCTATGCATACTCTGATTGACTCATATCTTTGGGGATGATCTATATGTATATATATTCGCCAATAACCATTCAGGGTAGACTTTAGCCTGTTAACAAAATTACTATATAGTATAAGACCAAGACCTTTATCTATATTTTCGAAATCAGCTAACCCAATTGTCTAAAATTAAAAGCTATGAAAACGAATAATAAAAATCTACAACATGAATTAATAATACAAAAATACTTATAAGATACATCTATTGTTAAAAATATAGAAAAATCTTTGTGTAAACTCAAAATAAGAAACACTATTTAAGAAAACGACCTTGAATTAAGGTCTAACAGACGCCCATTGTGATTTGACGAAAAAAAAGTTTCGATATTATTGACAATTAGCGCTCTTCACTGATCGATTACTTATACAGTCCCTCGAATGGTAAAGAATTTTCATCTGTATTCTTTTTATGGATTTGTAATTCAAAATAATGAGTGTATTTTTAATTTGTTACAAAAGTAGAAATTAATAATTTACAATTCTATGTAAAAGTAAACTACATAATTATTTTTAATTAACTATTCATCTAATCAACAAATAGAGTGTTCAACGGTGTCCGTGTGTGTCACCCGTGTTATATAAAACGAGTCAAATCCCTCAACCCAAGCCCAGTTAATAATGCTGTCGATTTCTGTCGTGATTACTTTCGACACTTCTATCAACAAAATATTCCTTAATTAGTAACTATGTGTGTGCGCAAATAATAATTGCATTAGGAAACAAAGAATAACAACAAAAATAACATAAGAGTTTAAGAGTTAATAAAAATACCAGAATCAAATACACTAAGACTACTTAATTCATCGAATCCCAATAATAGAGTAAACACTAGGCGCTTAAAGGGAAAAGTAATTTAAATTAATAAATTAAGTATGATATGAAAAAGCTGTTGCTAAAATTATTGAATACATCCCTTAATATGATATTGAGAGTTTACATCACAATGTTGTAGGAAAAAGATATAATAAAAGAATATATAAATTCTCTCATATCACAATCCACTTACGCCCAAAAGTGTCGGGCTTTCTTCTTCAATCCATAAATGACCTAATGCCACTCCAATAAAAGCCAAACCTCGCTTCAATAAGTATCTAAATGAAAGCTTAAAATATAATGAACACTCAGAACAAAATATTAGTAGTAAAAAGTTGAACCCAGTAAAACCTAAAATCGAATCAAAACAACTTAGAGATTAGAAGGTTAAGCATCATATTATTATTACCACATCCTTACATGATTCACAATAAATCCTTTTAAAACCAATCAATATTGATTGTGCAAATTTCATTAACCACATCTATAACTATATACTAAACAGAATTATGCTGAAGCAATATGTAGACATCTTATCATAGGTCAACCTCACATGTGCATACATTGTCAGCTCTCATTTCATTTGTAAAAAGCTAGCAGATATATAACTAGTTAAATGATAACAATACTACGACATTTATCACAGTTTTACAAAACGCTATCAAAATATTTAGACGCTGGGATAATAATTAACTATTTAAAATTTAAATAATTTTAATTTTAAATCCGATATTGGACGTATACAATAAGCGTCAAATTACATTATCTACTAGTCGAAACCTCATCATTAAACATAATAAATTAAGAAACCTTGAATAAGATAATCGAATTTCACACAAACATACTATAACAATCCATAATTGCATTTCACGTTACTACTTACTGGAAATAAAAACTTCCCAACTCACACATAGTTCAACTTGACGTAAATCACATAAAAAATTAAATAACAATAAAATCTATAAATAAAAGATACAAAAAGCCTCTAGCAAATCGAATTACTAACCAATGCACCTTCACATTTTCTATCTATCTATAAAACAAATAACATTGCAGACTGACTCATCATATCTATATTTATTAAGCACTTTTTCATTTTTGATTTTATATCATTCCTTCTACATACATTGCATAAGAGCGTAGAAACATTTATGAAAGCAAATGCAGAAAGGTAGAAAAAATAAGTGTTCACTAACTTTTTTTAATCACAATTTAAATTTACACCTATCACTAATTTCAAAATAATATTATTAGTTAAATTTTAACAATTTTATTATAGGATCTCCAGTGTACACCCATCTATTTTATGTTTTATTCCCTCACAGTAGATAACCTTGTATTTTTTTTTAATTCGTAGTGGTGACCATCCACTACTTTTGCATTCATTCCAACCCACCATGACTATAATGTTTTCCATTAACTTCCGGGTTAAATTTAACCTCTCTCACCTAGCCGGCTTAGCATACCATTCCTTCTTACTCCTCGCTCTCTCCCTACCACCCACCGCGCGAGGCGGCCATCATATTCCCAACCTCCCGACTCACCCCCCCTCCGCTCACACCCCTCGCCACACTCCTCGACCCCGCTCCCGCTCACCTTCCATCATCCTCCATCATCCCTCCACCACATCCGCCTCCCCTGACCTATCAACCCAACTTATCCCTCACTACTCAATACATCTCAACAAAACATCTCACATTACCCTGTTTTGCTATTATTGCCAAATTTTAGATTTTACCCTCGCACCTTCCCATACGCCAATTTCTACCCTCGCTACTTTCCGAATTTTTTGCAACCAGAGTCCTCGCCCTTCCAACACTACCCCCCCACCCTTCCCAGGGCCTCCTAGCTTTACGGGTCGGCCTTCGAGTTCACATTCCTTTTGGAGAATTTGGCCCACGCTCACGCGCCCATCGTGCCGATGCAGGGGCAAATCATTACCGTCCCGCCTTATTCGCCGAGACGATTTTTAAATTTCTCTTCAGGTTCATCCCATCCGGCTCTCCTCTGTTGTGCCCTATCTTCTTTCTGGACAGAGCGAAATTTTGGGTTTTTTGGGCAAAATCTCTCTCAAAGATTTTGGTGTACTAGTCACTTTTGATCGAAATTGGGATGTTTGTGTGTAATTTTTTAATTTGGGCGATTTGCTTTTTTTGTTTGGAGGATATTTACGTAATTTTCCAGCCTTGTTGTGTGTGTAAAAGCGGCAAATACTTGGGTTTCGCGAGGTGGCTTAGTTAGTGTGGTTCAAGGGTTAGTGAGAGTCGGTGCTGGGTTGGGAAGGGGGCAGTGCTCGAGGCTGGCCATTTGCGGCGGGATAAGTTGGCTTCGGTGTGAGTGATTGTATGGGGGGGTGGCGTGTGGGTTGTGAAGGGAATGCATTACCGAGCCCGAATTGAACTGTAAACATACGAGTTACAATACCCAGCAACTTCCGAAACCTAACGTGGTGATAAGGTGAAAAATGTCGGAAATGAGAGAGCATAAGGTGGTGGTTTGGTTGGTAAGGATTGTTTTGTGTTTGTCGGTGAGTTGGAGCCTTCGAGGAGTGATGATGAACGCCATTGTTGAAGAGAGAGAGAAAATGGATTGTGGGTTGGAATTATAATATTATATATAATAATATATATATATAATATATATATATAGTATATATATATATATATATATATATATATATATATAAGGGTAAGTTGATGCATTTTACATATAAGGGGTAAGTTGATGCATTATACATTATAAGGGGTACACAAGACACTTTAACCTCACTGTTCGGCATGAAACATGGACACCGACGTACTCCCTTAAACCTTTAATACCCAGATTGAAATACAGTATAAATACATAGATTAAATCTGTGACCGATCATCTCCAATCCTACCGGTCAATTTAAAGTTTTTAAGTTTTCAATCCTAAGGTTTGTGTTTTACTTCCATTATATCCATATCGTATATAATATCTTGAACCGAACTAGGATTTGGAGATGGTGAGGTCACGATTTTAATCTATGTATACTTGTATTTCAATCTGGAGGTACATTGGAAGGTATTAAGGGTACACTTACAGTCGTTCAATCCGCAATAGTATGAATCTTGTGTACCCCTTACTGCTATGTACCCTCTAAACATTAAAATGTACCACTCTATAAGCTTGCCGCATTATTCTTCACCTCCATACTTCACCCTTCTTAACATATATGTGGTTTATCGAAGGATCCCGACTCATAACGCCACCACCATTTACCTCCAACATATTCTGATATGACTACTCCCGATGGAACCCCTCCTACCCGCCGCTCAGATACCTAATACAACAATCTAACGGCCCACCACCCCAAACACTCAGCTCTCCAATCCTATTTTAAACTCCGACCGAGTCTGATATAGTACATTCATCGAACTCGAGAAGTCTTACGACTTGCCGCCGTCTCCCCTCGACCACCAACTAGAATC